>JADRCD010013989.1:0-11618 GCA_019843815.1 Montemys delectorum
TGAATATTGATACAAAAATACTCAATAAAATTCTTGGAGCAGAGGGCCTGCATCCTGAGTGGGCTTTAGCCTCAGGAATCAGGCGAGACCAGCCGGGAGGCATAGGCCTCAGGAATTGCAGGGGAGTCACAGGACTGCAGGGACTGGAGCCTCTCAGTTTCCGAGGGACAGAGCTGGATTAGCGAACATCTCTGCCCCCTCCCTTCGAGCAGAGGGCTTCCCTCCAGGACGAGCTTCAGCCCTAGGCTATAAAAACTCTTAATGGATGTAAGCTCCTAAACCATTCTCCTCTCACTGGAATGACCAAAAGGCCATAGATTAAGTGGGGTGATTGCTGATTATTCTGGAAAGACTTCTTCAGAACTGTTCATTTCCCTCTATAATTTTTAAAGGCCTAGATTTTGAGTGATGGCAATCTGCATTTGCAACGGGTTTATGCAGTGTGGTCATTTCATTAATACTGGTGGCACTTCAGTGTCAATATGCTTGGGACTCCTCAAAGTGAGGTAGGAATAGGCATTGTGGGCTCCAGTGACCAGGAGGACTGCATATACTAATTTATACAGGGCTTATCAGATACCACTTAGAGCTGGAAAAATAACCCAGTAAGATCACATTGTTCTTCTGTAAGTCTTTTGATTCTTATTTCACTTCTTAGTTTTCTGTTGCTAACTTTCTAGATGTCTCATGCCCACTGCTCCAAAGCTGTCAAAGATGGCTAGGTGTATTCATCCTGTGGCTTAAATCTACCTTCTACTGTGCTCATCAGAGCACACTGTAAAAAGACTAACCCGATGTCCTAAAAAAAGTATGAAAAATGTATGCAACTTTACAAAAGCCTCTCAGACTAAAGGGAATATGATTCATACCAGACAGCCACATTTAAAAAAAAAAAATCACCAGATTCATCCACCTCTGCAGTGCCACACATTCCAGAGTGACAGCTCCCAATCCCCCATCTTCCAAGGGCTTCCAGAAACTCTTCCCTAAAGCTTGCTCCTTCCCACTTCTGCTCTTTTCTTTGGGAAATATGTATTCCAAAGCACAGCCTCCTTGCTTTTGCTAACACAAACTAGCCCGGCCTTTCCTTCCTTGGGTGTCCTTAGCCACGACTTGAGAACACCATGTATTTTGTAAGGCAACAGGAAAACAGGAAAGGCCCTGAAGCTTCATTACCTTAATATTTACATCCAGTGGAAATTTTTTTTCTCCATGACAATGAAAATCTTTATGAAGCTTCTCTTCAAAATAGGCTCATTGAACATTTTCTGTGAAAGTCTGGACAATAAGCATTTTTTGCCTCTGCAGCTTTTCCCATCTTTATCGAAACTCCTGATTTCTGTTATTGATATATTCAAGGCACCATGGACAATATGTGAACAAATGGCTCTTGTGTTCCAAGAGGATGTTATTGTAAGAACAGACCAATAGGTTCTTCTTTAAAACAATGCTTCCCAATCATGGCTGTCTATCAGTATTATCTATAGGGCTTTCAAAACCTCCATGTCTAGGCCAGACCCAGACCCATGACATTAGAAGTTTTAGGATGGGACCCTGTCATCAGTATTTGAAACTTTCTTGAGTGAGTCCAAAACCACTTAGGAGCAAGCCAGCTGGAAACTGCTCGTGTGTCTTAGCCTGGAGCACCCAGAGCCATCTGGTCCTAAGTGAACCACAGATCTGCAGTTACTCAAGTGGCTAGATGGGGCTTTTGGTGAGCAGCCTCTTCTCTTTACCCCAGTGTGCTTGCTCTATGACTATGACCTTTCACTACGTGTTGGTTGACTTCCCAGTTCCAAGCATAAAAGCTGCAGTTAGGAAATTGAAATTCTTTGGGTGGGGATAAATGACATACTCTTTTTGGATAAGCTATCCTTATTTTAGCCCATTATTCTCTAAACTCAGAAATACTGGTGTAGTTGACACTGTTTTGGTCATAGGTCCTTCATTTAAGATTATGATTGTTAGCAGAATTGTCCTTCTCTATGAGATGGAAGGTAAAATACCGCACAAGATCCCTCCTGTTAGGAATCCAGAGGACTCCACTGCAGTGTCAAGGATGGTGGTAGACACACTAAAAAAGACTGGACTTGATCCTCCAAATCTCTTGTCAGCGTCTTTTCAACGTCTTTACCATCATCCTTGCTGCTGTTGTGAAGTCCTCTGGATTCCTAACAGGAGGGATCTTGTGTACTCTTGCACTTTTCATCTCGCAGAGAAAGACAATCCTGCTAAGAAAAAAAAAATCACAATTTTAAATGGAGCTCCTAAGACTGAAACAGTGTTAAGTATATTTTCTGCAAGCAAATCACAAATCTATTGCTTAGTTCATGGCTATGCTTTTCAAATATTCTCGAACATATCTTTGTCAGTGGAAGATTACCTTCATCATTCTCTATTCAACTAGAGTCAAGGTTGAAGCAGATGAAAATGCTGTTCTTAAGTCATTTGGAACCCAAATTGTCTGGTGAACATTTAACTTGAAGAGCAACACTGTGCTGAGACAATCTGTCCATGGACAGGACTCAACTGTCCTACTTCCGGACTATCACCAAAGAAAACCTTCTAGCAGGCCAATGGGTCAGAAATGAGTGGGTTGCTTTTCCTTTCTTTGGCAAGCTTTGAACTTCCAGGCACTTTGAGTTGTCTTCAAAACATGGACCTAATGAGATACATAGATTTTGATTCCAGCAAAGGCATAATGCTTGGTATTAAGCTAGGATTATGAGACTCAAGGAGCTAATAAGCCCCAGTGCATGTCCCTTGGTCCATATAGCCCATGTTGGCTCAGGACTTGGACTGGTCTGTGTCAAACTAGCTCACTGCCTCACATGTGCTTTGGCAGCAGCAAACACTCCACACCCTTCTTAGTCCCTACTTGGAGAATTCCAGAAAGGTTATATGAGTTTACTGCAGACGACTTACGGCTGTTAGAGATCCCTGTTTAAAAAAAAAAAAAAGAAAGAAAGAAAGAAAAGAAAAGAAAAGAAAAGAAAAGAAAACCAGTAGAAAGTTGTGTCTCTTTTTGTTGACAAAAGAAGGTTCTAAGAGTTTCACATGGAAGTAAGGAGTCTTTGGATTTTCAGTACCTTTTGTGATAGCACTGGGAGGAGACAAGGCTACATATGCCACATTGATAAGGTCTAAGTGAGGAAATTCCTGTTTCTTTGATAAAGTATGAGTTCTTTACTACCAGATGGGGCACAGTTTCTGGAAGAGATTGGGAGGATAAAGTTCACTCCTTTTCAGTGTCTCTCCCACCCCCTTCAGCACTGCTGTGGAGTTCCTTGGATTCCTAACAGAAGTGATCTTGTGTGGACTTCTACTTCAGCTTAGTCCTTTGCAATGGATAGCTGTTACTTCAAGGTAGAGAGTATGAACTGAAGTCCCTAGGGGAAAGCTGTGTGGAGATTCTCCAATGCTGACTAAGTCTTTGGTGATCGTGGAGAGCTGGAATGTTGCAGGTCTGGAGACCAATTACCTTGCACTATCTTTAGTGCCTTTAATAGCACTCATTGCCTACCGCCATTTGAGCTAACGCCCTTGTGACTACCAAGTAAAGTCCTTTTTTGGAGTATACAAATGGATCCCTTCACTTATAAGAATGTCATCAGATAACAAATGACATTTGTTCAATGCCTAGAGTGGAGAATTCCTTGCTTTGCTATAACTGCCTACCTGATTTTCATCAATGTATTTTACAAATAACTTTGTTGTTCCCTTACTATGAAACTTCATCAAACTGTTCTTAATGTTGTGGTTGACTTCCAACTACAACATTATTTTTGTTGCTACTTCATAACTGTGATATTGCTACTATTAGGAATTGTAAATATCTGGTGGGGTTTTTTTTTTTTTGTTGTTGTTGTTGATGTTCTTAGGTGACCCCGGGGAAAGGGTCATTCCACTTCAAAGGGGTCATGACCCACAGGCTGAGAACCACTGCTCTAAGGTCTGTCTTCACCATAAAGTATTTCCTTACTGCCTCAGACCTCAGTATTTCAGACTCTGCTCCTTACATGAAAACATCTGCTCAATTTTGAGACAAAATGAAGCTCTGGCCATATCTATTCTGATTCCCTTGTGGGCCAACCTGAAGCATCTTCATGAAACACCACCCAGGGCTCCAACAATCTAATTTGAAAGTCACTAGCCTCTCCAATTTTCCTACATGTAGCAGAAGATACTTTCTGTCTTATCAATTTATTTTTCTACTTTACAGAAGGAATAATTATTCATTCTCAAAATCGGAAGGTATAGCTGTAAAAAAGAAAAAGGGAGGAAGAAGAAATAAAGAAATAAAGAAAAGAAAACCAGAAAGAAAACCAAATCACCATCACCCCCCAAATTCTCAAGATAAATACTAGCGAAATTTTGGACCTTTTCATTTTAATCCTAATCTGAATTTGTATGAATATCTATACTTATATGTTCACACTGGTTTTGGTTTCAAGTATCAATTTAAAATGAAAAATTTTCATGTCATCATTTTTATTCAAGGCCATTTTTCATTTAAAAAAAAAATGGTCTACAGGAAACCCCACACTGATGGATGTCAGCATTTGTGAGCTCTCATGGAGTGAATACTGCAATCAGAATAATGAACTTGTCCATTGCTTCTAAATGTTTCTTTGTTTCCGTTTGTAATTCCATGTTTCTCCCTCTTTGTCCTCACCAACACCTAGGAAATGATGGATTTGCTTTGCCAATATCGATTTTTTTTTATATCTGTCTCTGGCTGTCCTGGAACTCATTATGTAGACCAGGCTAGCCTCAAACTCAAGAGATCCTCCTGCTTCTGCCTCCCAAGTCTCGAGGCTAAACCTGTGAGCCATTAAGCCTAGTTTACACTGCATATTTTTCATTCCCTATGTTCATTTTTTAGGTTCATTTCTCTTGTACCAACAGTATACTATCTCTTTTATTTCTAAGCATTACTCTGTAGTATGGTTATACCACATTTTTACCCAGTCACATGCTAATTAATATTTGCATTTTTTACTTTAGGGCTATTATGAATAAATCTGCTATAAGCTTTCATATACAAATTCATATATGACCACATGATTTATTTTCTTCTAGAGTCCAAGTTAATATTAATGACCTTACAATATTCCACTGTATAAATGTACCTCAACAATTATACCCTGTTTATTTTTATTTTCTACATGTATTTTTGATAATAAATTGACTGTTAGTTTGGTTCCCAAGTGATAACATCTAAAGTAAGGATTTGGACGCAGGTAATTCATTTGAGAGATGATTCCAGAAATCAGAAAGACATGAGAATTAGTTGGAGAATGAGACAGAACTGTTGGTTGCTTTTGACAGCTGGAGCTCAATCCCATGTGCTGCCCCCGCTCTGGAACACTGTAAATTGCCTCTCTAGAAAATAGGGAGGTTGGACATTCATCTTTCATCTCTTTCTCCCATTGGTGGAGTGTGATCCCCATAGTTAACTGTTATGCAATTCTTTGCTCTGCTTGTCACAGTCTGACTGGCTCTCTGTGGCCTGAGAAATACCTGTGGCAGAAGTCTTAAGCCACTAAGGTGGGTCCATAGTAGAGGTTAGGCTATCTTGCATGAACCTTCCCATTACAGGTATGCTAAGAACAAGAGGACAGGTAGGTGGTGCAGAGTAAATATGTCCATGTCTCTGATTCCTGTCATGCTGTTATACGCAGTGTAACGTCAAATTCCTGAGTGCTTGACCTTCTGTGTATATTTTGTGCTCATAAAGTGGATATAGTGGACCGAATGATATTAGTGTTTTAGTTCTAATGCTGCTCATGAAATTGCTTCCCTGGAAAGGCCTCAATTTACCGCTCATTGATTGTATATGAGGACACACCTTTCTGCTCTTTTGCCAATACTGAACATTTTCATTAAGTAGATTGGTAGAAGTTGCCAAAGCAACTTACCGTTTCGACAATGCATATTCAACTCCATTACAAAGACCATAAGCCAAGAGGGCAGTCATTGTCTATCAGACACAGACTCACAAATAAGCAGATTTAAAATAACCATGAATATTTGTGCCTGGCGATAGAGTATGAGGCTTTTGAAATGTACCAGGAATAGACGACTATGCAGCAGTAGCTCCTCCCAGAGTGATTCCTACACTTGCCAAGTAGATTCTGCTGTGGTGCTGACCAGTTACTAGGTCCTGCCCAGCAACACTTTCAGCCTTTGTCACACCTGCCCTGTGTGGGCCCATGCATCTGGCCTTTCTACTCTATGCCTTTCTACTCTATGCATTTAGTCTTTTCTGACTGTTGGGCTTCTCTGTCAGGAAGCTGAATAAGTGCACTACAGATCTACATACAACTGCTAGGTGAGCCTATCATTCAGTCAAGAGGTAAGAGGCTTTGTGTCCTTTTGTAATCCCAGAACTCAGGCAAGTGACTTTGAATTTGGGGGAGGGAACAGGGGATTGTTTTAGTTTTTTTTTTCTTCTTTTCTTTTCTTTTTCTTTTTCTTTTTTGGAGGGGAACCTGGGAAAGGAGATATTGTAAATAAGAAAACATCTAATTAAAAGAAAAAGAATGCAAGAAGGGGCTGTGAATGTACCCCAGTTGGTGCTACATTTCCAGGCTGCCTGACTAGAATGCACAAAGCTCTGGGTTAAATTTCCAGTACTTCATGAATGATGTGGTGCACAATTGTTTTTATATTATTATTATTATTATTATTATTATTATTGTTATTGCTATTATTAATTCACTTTATGTCTCACTCACTGCCCCCTCCTGGTCATCCCCTTCTAGTCCTTCCCCCATCCTGCTCCCCTTCTCCTCTGTGTGAGTGGGGTCTACTGAGTATCCCCTCATCTTGGTACATCAAGTTTCTATGAGGCTAGCTAGGCATATCTTTTCCCACTGAGGCCAGAAAGGCAGCACAGCTAGTAGAACATACCCCCCACCCCACAACAGCTTTTGATATAGCCCTTGCTCCAGTTGTTCGGGATCTGCATGAAGACCAAGCTGTATATCTGCTATATATGTGTGGGGTGGGCTAGGTGATTCAGTCTATGACCACCCCAAGGACTCAGGTTAGTTGACTCTGTTGGTCTTCCTGTGGAGTTCCTAACCCCTCTGGGGCCTGCAATCCTTCCTCCTATTCTTCTGTAAGAGTCCCCAAGCTCCATCCACTGTTTGGCTATGGGTGTCTGCATCTGAATCAGCTGTTGAATGGAGCCCCTCAGAGGACAGCCATGCTAGACTCCCGTCTGCAAGCATAACAAAGTATCATTAATAGTGTCAGGAGTTGGTGACTGTCTATGGGATGGGTGTCAAGTTGTGTTGGTTATTGGTTGGCTGTCCCCTCAGTCTCTACTCTATTCCCAGTCCTTGAATTTTTTTGTAGACAGAATAAATTTTGGGTTGTAAGTTGTGTGGGTGGGTTGGTGTCGCTATTGCTCCTTTAGAGTTCATGTCCGGCTATAAGAGGTGGCCTCTTCATGTTCCATATCCCCAAAGCTATGAGTCACAGTTAAAGACATCACCATTGATTGATTCTTGGGTGCCTCCTTTATCCCAGGTCTCTGTTTCCTCCTGGAGATGTCACCCACCTCCACACCCTCATCAGTTGCAGATTCCCATTCATTTTCATGGCCATCTGACGATCTTTCCTGTTCCTTCCCACATCTGATCCTGGATCCCCAGATGTCCTTCAGCTGAAGAAAGGATAAAACAATGTGGTGCATCTACACAATGAAATACTATTCAGCTATTAAAAACAAAGACATCATGAATTTTGCAGGCCAATGGATGGATCTTGAGAATATCATCCTGAGTGAGGTGACCTAATCCCAAAAGAATATGCATGATATGTACTCACTTATAAGTTAGTATTAGCCATAAAATATAGGATGGTCATGCTACACTCCACAGACCCCAAAAAAGCTAAACAAGAAGGAAAGCTCAAGCGAGGATGCCTGAATCTCACTCAGAAGGGGCACTAAAATAGTCATAAGAGGTGGTGCACAATTTTAATCTGTTTCAGAAGTTTTAAGATTTTTCTCAGTTATATAGTGAATTTAAGGCCAGCCTACATGAGACCCAGTCTCAAAGAAGATAAAACTGATGAAGAAGGAAGAGTAGAAAGGAGAAAGAGAAAGAGGAGGAAGAGGGGGAGGAGGAAGGGGGAGAGGAGGAGGTGGAGGTGGAGGTAAAGTTTTTTTGAAAGGTAGGACAGGGGGACAGCTGACATTTCACTTGGGGCATGAGGCCTAATATCCCAGGCCACAAGCCTGACCCAGAGATTCTGGCTTTTTTCAATCCCAGCCTTCACCTGTTGGGTTGGCACTGCCTCTGTCAGGGCCCTGAACTTGGCTGTTCCCCTCTGACAGCTGCTCTCCAGCAGGTGGTGGTGGCTAACCTCAGTCCCAGCTGTCTGCAGGATACTTGATCACTTGAAGCTCTTTGTGTGCTTCAGTGTGCACATGTCACCTTCTGCCAGCTCACCCCACCCCCCACCCCTTCTCCTAACCCACAGTTGTTTGCCAATCTGTGGTCTACACCAGCAGCTTCCAGGGCTGACCACAATCACCCTGCTTCAACACTCACAGATGGCTACACATCAAGGCTTCTTTTGACTGGCTATTTGGCTTGTGAGCTAGAGTGTGGAGACGATTTGTTGGACAGAGAGGACAAAAAGGAATCAAATCTGGAAGCCTCTGAAAGACTGGCAGCATTGTTCTGGGAGGGAATTAACAGTCCTAATCAGAGAGGGACTTCATGTGAACACCAGGCATCTCTCTTTCTAAATAAGCTCTATTTAAAAATAACCGCTCCACAATTTTAGACTCTGTTTTAGATTCTGTTTGTTTTTAAGACAGTTATCACTATGTAGCTCTGGATAAACTAGAATTCATGATGTATAACTGGCTGGTCTTGAGCTCACAGGCCTCTGCTTCCTGAGTGCTAGGATTTAAAAGGTGCACCACTACACCTGGCTAACACTGCTAGTTTTATTTTGCTTTGTCTTTATGTTGGAACCATCATATAGAGCATGTTAGCAGAAAGTGAAGGTGTGTATGTATGATAAGAAAACATAGCACTATTGTGAGAAAAGGACATAAAGAAGTGAGGCATAAGAAAGAGAACATTTTCTTCTCAGAAAAACCTATTAGCAACAAAGCTTTAAAATGCAATTACACAAAAAAATCTACATAAAATGAATTAAACCAAAATGTACAAAACAAAAATACAATGGTGCTTGTAGGACAGACCAATTCCTACCTTGCTACATGCATAGAACTGTGATAAGATCAAAATAGTTCTTAAATAAACAGAGAAATTAAAAAAATAAGAATGTCAAATCCATGAATCCAAGAACAATCTCTAAGTCAATTTTAAAATGGCACAAAGAACATAAACAGCAACCAGTAATCCAAATAACCAATGAAGACACGATATCATTAGTATTTATGGAAATCCACCATCAACCAACAGTGGGAGCAGTTCAAACCAAGTGATCTACAGCTACTTTTAACGGACTAGTGGTAATGATTCAGAAAAGGAAATGGAAGTCTCACTAACTGCTCTGAGAGCAGTGTCACAGAGCAGTTCAAAGTTCATTCATTGTTCAGCATCAGGTTCTTTGATTCTTTCTTCTGTGAAGAACTCATTATGTGATTAGTCATGCCCCATTTCCTCTTCCAAACACAGCATGTATTTTTCCCAGTAAAACATGTTAAAAGTTTTAATGATTTATTTTTACAGTTATCCTCATACGCTCCCTAAGAATATAGTCCTAAACCATTTTCATTTTCTTGATGGAAAAACATGTATCCCACTTAAGCCATATTGCCCAAATGTATTATTCCATAATCTTTGTTCTGGCATTGGTATTATTGTTATAATTTAAATTAATCACTTTTTTAAAAGTCTGATGCTTTTGTAAAATATAAAAATCGTATTTACATATCACAGAAATGTCAAATTGTGAGGAATACTTTTAAATACTCTCAAGGTTATTTAATCCTAAACTAATAAGCAATGATTCATAAGGCAGACTCTAAAAGTAATGGCAACTTAATAACATTAGTTAAAGTAGCTCTGAAAATTAAGCTAAGTAAATGAATATGCTTCCCTTACATCTCAGCAGCTGTCCTAGATAAATGTTGGTTCCACATACAAGGAAACAAATCAGAAAAAATGAAAATAGGAAAAATGAGGGCAATATACACCTATTAAAAAGCGTAAATATTTAAATATATTAAGTTAGAAGAAATGTGTTTCTATCACACAAAGGTATTATAATACAGATGTTCAAAAAGCAAGAAGACAAATAATGGAATGCACATATTTATACGTAATCTATGACATACAACACATGTTCTCACTTGTTAGTGGTGTTTGCCTCCCGTGAAAAGATTAAGAAATGAGAGCCATGCATAACTTTCTAAGTATATCTGTTCTAAATCTTGGCCAGATTGTCATCTGGAACCCAGCTGACACAACTGCTACAATTCCCACTTGTTTCTAAGTATGTGGACAATGATAGACAGAAGCATATGAGGGAAAACCCAGGTGTCTCCCAGGACTTGTGGGAGTGTAGACATTTTCAGAAAGAGACAGTCCTGGATTGTTAGGGCCTCCCCAGAATCTAACGTAAGACACATTCTTTGTGGCCTTGATTCAGTTTCCAGCTGTGTGCTGGGAGCCCGCAGACACCAGACACAGAGGACCAGACAGATCTACACAGGATAGGCTGTCTTTACAAAGTACTCAGCAGCTGTCTGGGGGAATCCAGACAAACACCAATGAAGCCCTTTCATTAGCAGCACATGTTACACAAGGAGGAGCCAAGAGACCAGATCTCACTAAAAGGAACAGGGACCCTCACTACTAGTACATTAGTACATTTTCAAGGCGTTGCCACTGTTATTGCCACTAGTATTAGAAGTGTGACATGAAAAAGTAGTATTTGGCCATAATACAATTACTTATTGAGAAACCTCAAGAAAACTGGGAGGTTTATCTTTATGGAGGTAAGCAAAATGGTTAAAGACAAATGCCCAAAAGCAAGCAGATTTCTGGCTCCTCTTAGTAACTATTCCAAAGTTGTATGCAAATAAGGGGAACAAGTTTCTTTTAAAAATATTTGCATGTCACCTTACTTTCAAAATGAATCTGTGCAAGGAAAATGACTAAGTTTTGGAGAGGAGAGACTTAGAGGAAAATATGAATAAATGAATATATCATCAATTCATGGAAGATTGAATACTAGAGATATTTTTCCAAATTAGCATACTGATTTAATGCAAGCACAAGAGCAACCAAGATGCTCTGTCAGCTATTAAAGCACAATATAAAACTTAGGAGACAATACCTACAAGGGTATCCTGGTTGAATACTTCTTTTGACAAAAGGCACACCATTTCATAGAATAGCTTTGTGGGTATGTATACACAAACACACATACAAAGACATTCAAAATGGACAGAAATGAGAACATCATGACATTCACATGAAAATGAACATATTCATCAATGGTAACTAACTGATGGTGGGAAAATCACCCTGACATGTATGAAAAAAACAATGCATAATAAATGAAGTCTTGTCAACCAGTGGTCAAGAGATTATTCATGAGAACTGAAAATAATTGAC
>JADRCD010014169.1:0-10446 GCA_019843815.1 Montemys delectorum
TGTTTTAGGATACAGTTTGTCCCTTATAATATCTATGTACCACAACTGTTAAACAAATGAGCTGAGTCTTAGATACATACATTGTTAAGGGAGTCCATTCTTTCTTGATAGGGAATACGGTAGGTTTGTAAGTAGGTTTACACATTACAACCCCCCCCCAACATTCTTTGGGTTCAGTATATATTTTCACTTTCTTATACAATATGCAAACTCTTCCTCCCTAGAATTTCTAAGGACAACATTCCTGAGGACCTGCCACAAAAGCAGTATATACACCATCAACATTTACTGAAGCACAGAAGAATTATATATTTTGTCTTGAAAATATTTACATTTACCTTACTATCAGCAACATTCCCCCTTGATGACCATTAACAGCTCACTATGATGTCTTGACTTGTCTGATAAGAAACATGACAATATGGTGTTTGCAATTACTCCTCAGTGACTTCGATGCAAGAGAATCAGTTTGCTTCTACTGTACTTGTATCATCGTTGTCCCTTACCTGTGTAAATGAAGTTCAGGGATCCTGAGTCTCACTCATATCAGTAACCTGATTACCACTATTGTCATATAAAGATACACATTATCTGTCTACTGCTATGCTTTGACTTGTTTCAGAATGACACAGCATCCAAGTATTCTAGAGTCCACATTATTCCCAGTTACTATATCACCTCATGAGATTTGGATTGTTTACTGAGTTTTAAAGGCTAAAGGCCTCCTAATGAAAAGTGATCATGTAAAAAGAGGATATTAGCAAAAATTCCATTGTCCAGCATGGTGGACCTAGATCACTGATTACCACTTTACTGTTTGTGAAATAACCATTATTGTTAACAATGACAGAAGAATATAAAGCTTAGTAAGGTTGTTATGGGAATATTTGTGTTTTGACATCTTACCTGTGACAAAGGGTGTCCACACATATATGACTATAGTCCATATTGCCATTAAGTCCTCCATGAACAATGTCTGGAGCACCGTGTGAGCTTCTGTCAATATACACATAAATGAACACAATCTTGAAGGTGTTATTTTGATTCTCTTGAAGGAAATGAGAAGGGAAACTCAGGTGAAAATGTTTGTCAAAATCTATACTTGTCCTTTGCTAGGACCGTTGCCTGACCCATAATGATTACTTATGGACACTACAATTTACCTGGATACTCAGAATGCTTCTAATTTCCATAATTTAACATCTAAAATTTCTTGATTAGAAATCTCAAAACACATTATTCTTCCCACTGCTCTGGCTGAAGAATAACAGTGTCAACAAATACTGATACAATCATTTCTTCCATATCCACAGTTTCAACACAGATGTTCTGGCCATATACATTCACAAACTCATGTTTACCAGAGCTTCAAAAACTCATGATTTCTGAACTTAGCAACTAAAAAGGCATATTAAAAATGGTCAGTGGCACTGCCATCATTTACCTATGAATATGAAAATAAGATATAATGTGCCATGATTGCAAACCACTGGCAACTATCCAAATCTGCATCTGTCTTAGTCAGGTGCTGGTAGAGCCTCTTAGAGGATAGCCATGCCAGGCTCTTGTCTGCAAGCACATCAGCAATAGTGTTGGATTTGGTGTCTACACATGGGATAGATCCCAAGGTGGAGCAATCTCTGGATGGTCTTTCCTTCAGTCTCTGCTCCATTTTTTATGTCTGCATTTCCATTGGACAGGAACAATTCTGGGTTAAAAATTTTGAAATGGGGAGTGGCCCCATCTCTCAACTGGGTGTGTGTGTGTCTTTTTACTGGAGGTGGACTCTTCTGGTTCTATCTAAGACAGATGCAGATGCTTACAGCCAACCATTGGACTGAGCCTGGGGACCCCAATGGAAGAGTTAGAGGAAGGATTGAAGGAGCTGAGGGGGATTGTAATCCTATAGGAAGAACAACATAATCAACTAATCAAAACCCCTAAGAGTTCCCAGGGGCTAAGCCACCAACCAAAGTGCATATATGGGTTGGTCTGTGAACCCCACTACATAAGTAGCAGAGGACTGCCTTATCTGGCCTCAGTGGGAGGGGATGCGCTTAGTCCTGTGGAGGCTTGATGCCCCAGAGTAGGGGGATGTTTGAGGGGTGAGGTGGGAGTGGGGGTGGAGCACATTCTTAGAGGTAGAAGGGAGGGGATATGGAGTATCAGGCTCATGAAGGGGGAATAGGAAGGTGGACAACATTCAAAATGTAAATAAATGCAATAATTAATAAAAAAAAGAAAAAGAAAATCAAAACAATTGCTTTGTGGCACTCTGAGTTATTGTCCTGTCCCAAGAAACACATTGAACCCAACCCATTAGGCACATACCTTGCACTAAAATTCCCAAGGTCACTACTATATCACTGGAGATTCATGTCTACTATCTGGATAACTGTAGATGGTCATGGGCAGAACATTGTAAGGGTATGCCCATTTACTTTAGTGGATACCTGTAAAAATGCACTATTAATACCAACCAAAATTACAGGCAATCTTATAATGCAATGGTAGACATGGTGAACATTAAATACATGTAGCTTATTAATGAGCAGACAATACAAGGAAATACAATAAAATATTGAAGAAACATTAAATTCCTTTAGTAATTTAAGTAATGTATCTGAAAACAATAAACATACATACAGGATATCTGTAGATAAAAACATGGTAGCATCATGTTAGGCACGCCTAGACATCTACCCAGATACTGATGCTCAGGTATAATCTGCACTATAGAATGACAGCTAGATCATTTATCTTGCTAGGAGCAACAAACAGTTAAAATATTTCAGCAATCACAATGTTCTCCTTAAAAGATCTGTTAAAAAAAATATGAGAAGACCTTATGGCACAAGTCTGTAATCCCAGAATCTAGGGAGGTTTAAGCAGCCAACTCAGAGTTTAAGGCTTATGTGGGCTACAAGGTAATTTCAACATGAGCTTGAGTAATAGAGTGAGATCCTATCTCAAAACAAAGGCAAAAGCTAAGGATTACAATTATAGCTCAGATATATGTTGCCTACCTTGCATGCATGAGGCCAGAATACACTGACCAACTCCCTGCCCTCAACCAAAAAGAAGTAATGAAAAGATAACACGCACAAACATGTTTTAATATATAATATTTTAAAAAGTTTTAACTTAGTATTAGCATACATATTAAATTTTTTCATTTTAGTTTTTCAAACAACTAATAAGAACACATTCAATTCTTCAATGTATACAGGTTAAATTCAGATTTGTTTCTTTTTCACCACTATAAACATATGTGATTATGATCACTAAAATTCCTGACAATTCCATCACTTTCTACTTAGGTAGATCCCCAGAGCCCCCTTTTCCCAACAAATTGAACATGATATCAAGAAGGTCAAGGGGCTCCATCTTTACTTACCTGTGTAATGTCTGCACTGTGGTACAGCCACTTCACTACTTACTGAAACATTTGTATGGATTGTCAACAATGTGTTTAGGGTGACTGTGCTCCTTTGAATAAATCAACTAAAGTCATGCAAAAACTTGTATCAGGATACAGATACCTTTTCCAGGATATCTGTCCATTCTCATGACACGTGAACTTGGAAACTTGGATGAGTTCTGACTTAATTGCAATTCAGGAACATCGATCCTTTCTTGACCTAAAATACCAACATTAACTATGCTTACTACATGACAACAATACTGCCAAATCCTAATACAATTAATCTCTCAACATTCATGGATTCAACAGAAGTATTGCACACAAACTTATGTTCACCAGGTTTGTTAAGGAGTCTGTGACTTCTGTACTTGATCTCAGCCAAAAGGCTGAGAAGTAATGAGTCCATGACTTCTGATCTGAGCACACAGAGCAACTTGATGTTATGAAGATTTAGAAGCATCATAATTACTCATCTATGAAGATGAAAACCAGGTACCTTGTACAGTGAATTTTGTTCCATGGACACTTACACAGACATGAACACCTATAGTCTTGGTGATCTCTTTGAGGCACTCTGAGGGCTTGCATTATCTAAGGGAAACACACTGAGGAGAAGAGATTCAGGCACAGCTTCATTTTGCCTTTACATATGAAAATTCCTCAGGTAATCTTAGCATGGTAGGAGCCTTCTGTGAGTGTATAAAGTGCTGCCATCCAGATATGACACTGCCATTGCAACTGGAACTGCACAGCACATGAAGGAGGTAATGAATATTAATTATTAATGTTAATTGGAGAAAAGCTATAATTTTCTATAATGGTATAGCCACTGAGTGCTAGGGGGAAGAAGGGATTCAGAAGGGAAGGAAGGACAATACCAGACAGTAACAGTAGGTGAATATAGCCATAATATGCTGTATATATGTATGGAGCTGTCAAACAACAACAATGACAACAAAAACAGGTTCAAGATTAGAAACAATAACAAAGCAGTAGCACATAATCAAACTTTCAACATTTACAGGATCAGACTACAATTTTTCTGTCCTACATAGGACAGAGGCAGTTAAAGCATTACCCCACTAATATTAGTAATGGTCACAAGACTGTACTGTATTTGTGGATAATTAACACTTAATGTCATGATGTTAGTGACCATGATGGCCATCATACAATTTTAACACATACCTGAACAAAAGAATACCAATCTCTGTCCATGTATGCTGTAGACATTTCAGTAGCATAGATGGATCTTTGCCTTGTTGCAATGGTGAGGGATCCTGCAAATAGTAAATGTAGAATGAGACGAGTATCAACTCATTTTCAGAATGTGTTACTTCGAGGTAGAATGATAAGTCACAGCAAGCAGAAAAGGAATTTGGGGGGAATATTGTTAGTATCGAGGAAAACATTGGTAGCCTACACATTGGACAGGACATCTAACTTTCATACACATAGTTGTTGACAAACTCCTTAATGCTTTTTGTAAGAATGCTTTCCTGGCAGTTATGCAGGTAAAAAATTACTTTAGCTCACACCCGCACTTTATGGATTGCAGCAATTCCCATTTCACAGTCTTGATGCTTCACCATGATGTCTGGACCCATCTCTGAAAAATATACACTGAGAAAAACCTATTTAATAGAACTCTCTTTCTACATGCATACCACCACGTTCTCAAGGTCATTGCATCATTAGAGAATCTATTTACATCATCTGGTAACTTTTAATATCCAGAAAGTATTCTGAGGAGATCCTCATTTCTTTTTAAGAATATATAGAAAATTCTATGGTGAATACTGCAGTGATTAATACTATGAAAACATGTATTTTCTACTATAAATATTAAACACATACTACTTTCTGGAAGAATATGATAAAACCTGATGTTCATTAATAATATTGGGGAGATTTTCATTGTTTAGTGGCATGCATCTCAAAACGTGGGGAAATGGGAGTGCACAAAATACTTGTGAAATGTACATCTGAAAGAAGTAAAGTATCTAATGTAGTACCATCTCGTACCTTCATACTGGCCAAGGCTTTAATGGGACACCTGTAAAACCACATGGTAACACAAGGCTAGGCACAACCTCACTGCCCACCCAGATAGTGAAGATCAGAAAGGCTGTACTATGCTTTGACTACTCTATTAGTCACTCGGTTATTATAAAGGCTCCTTCATCATTTCTCTGGATTAGAGCCTGAAAAAACAATATGTAAAAATATGTATCAGAATACAAAATTCACTGTCATAGTACCTCCCATTCATTGTCTTATGACTATTGTTATGGATACTTCAACTCTATCTGGATACTTGAATTGATTGTATAATCAAGAGAGTTTATCCTTTGGGAGGTGGTGCTCGTGCCCTATATAATATCCTATACTTACTATTGTTCAAATGACAATCATTCAACAATAATTATAATTAATGAACATAAAATAATCCAATGGATTCTGCTAGGTGAGACACCATTTTTTTACACCATAAATCAATAATGTTATACTTACTAGAATTGGTAAGGACATCATCATTTCTTCCCTGAACTCCAGCAAGAAAATCCTGGTAATTTTATGGGTACCATCATCATCACTTTCTTCTATAAAGGAAAACCAGTTGTTTTGTTTTATGACCCAGATCTAGGTCAGCATTTAGCTCAAATGCCAGCTATGTAACCTACTAAGTATCCTGGGTACTTATTGGGATTTGACAGGAACCGGAAAAAATATGATGCATGTATAAAAAGCCACTGAATTCTATTTTGAAAAGTCTGCACGTCATTTTGAGATCATCAATCACTGTGCTCCACATCAACTCTATTTGTATTCATCTAGGATTGCAAAGCTAATACTATGGGTAGATAGATAATATTTCAGGATGAACATGGGAACATATATGTGGTTATTACTTTAGCTGGGAATATGTGCAAAATACTTGTGAAATGTACATCTGAAAAATCAGGTATCTAATTGTTGTTGGCTGGAAATATAGAGCATTATATCTATATGTACAATATATAATACTCATAAAATTCCATGGAGAAGAATGGTTATGTAATTTGCTCCTGAAATACCTGCAAATAAATCATAGTAACTGAGCATAGATCATCTTTATCACCTTACTATATACATAAAGATTTAACGGTCTGTGTTTTACTTAGCATTTACCTGCAGAGCAGTTGTAGCCAGTATTTTGAAAGGCAATGTGATGTTCACTTTGGATTTATCATATGACTTTGAAGATGATCTTATGGGGATTATACTGCTTTTTAAGAGTATTACAGGACATGATCATAAGATCAGGGTAGCTTTTTATGACTACAGGATATATCAACTCTATCTTGATCCTTGCAGTGATTCAAGGTCAATGTTGTCAAAACAAACAAGCAAACAAACAACAACAGAAACTACATTCTCCTGATGGGATACATGTAAATCTTTTTTGGGCAGGATTTATTTGGAGTATTTAGTCAGGATATAATCAATGCTTAATTGTAAAGGGACAAAGAGCAGTTTTACCTGTCACAAGAAGCAGAAACTTACCATCACTAGAACTGCTATGTACACCATTGTTTCCTACGTGAGCAATGGCAACAAAGACTTAGTGACACAAAGGATTATCATCACTTCCCTGTGTCCAAGAAGATCAGATGTTCTGTGTACTGATTAATGCTCACTGATACATTGGCCATCCTAATGATTTATGTGTGGAAGAAGATAGTGCACTGTGATTTAATCAGATTGATCATGTTAATGAAGCTCCAATAAGAATATTCTCAAGGAAACTCTGTCCTCATGGAGGGAACCTGTAAAATACTACCCACAATGTGTTTGTGTATGCTGTTTGCTATTATTAGGATACTTGCTTATTCCCTTACCTATCATCATTAGGGAATGCTTGATTCTACTTGAATACTCCTTTTCCTTGAGGTTAACTGTGTGTAGTACCAGGAGAGTCCATCTTTTCTTGATTAGCTACCTGCAACATATCCTATGTTCACAGCTATTGAAAATTCCTCAACAAACACATTTAGCCAAAATACAACCAACAGTCACAGCTTCAATATATTTTTAGCACATAAAAAGTATACATCAAGGTCACTAGAACTGCTATGATTGCACCATTTGTTACTTAAGCAATAGAAACAAAAGCAAGGCAACAAAAAGTTAAATGACACCATCATAACTTATCTCTGTCTATGAATACTAGAAGTTTAACCAAGAATGTAGCCCACCACAGCAGGAATCCAGATGATGGTAGGTAATACTCAGCAAAGTGACATTGTCTTATGCCTTGACATAGCTCAGAAATAAACAGACTTGGAAAATTTACGGGTTGTATAGCAATATCAAGGTTCTCATACCATTTTAATGGTCCTTGGAGGCTTGTAGAACTTCATGAAAAAGACTTCTGCTAGTAGGCCCTTGGTCCTGTGAAGGCTCGATGCCCCAATGTAGGGTAATGCCAGGACAGGGAAGGGGGAGTGGGTGGGTTAGTAAGCAGGGGAATGGGGGATGGGATAGAGGGTTTTTGGGAAGGGAAATGAGGAAAGGGGATAACATTTGAAATGTAAATAAGAAAAATATCTAAAAATATATTTTAAAAACATCAAAAACTTGAACTTTTGGTATTTGAGTGACTTCTGTCTCGACTATAATTCAAGAGCACACACCCTCAATTTTTTTTTTTTAATGTGGAATCGCAAAAGAATTTATGTTTACCATTGAATTCACCTGTTCACAACAGCAGTGAACCATAATATAATCAATTCTTCAACATTCACAGTTTAACCAACATTTTATGGCCATATAAATTGTAGTAACTCATGTTGTATACACTTGGTAAAGATTTTATGATTTCTGGTCTGAGAACCTGTAACAAATACACATGCAAAAAGACTAGGGAACTGTAATCACATACCCATAAAGACCAGATAGCCTGTGTAGTGATTCAAATCTTAGTGTCAGGTACAAAGATAAAAGTGATGGTACTTTTCAAGACCCTTTGGAGATATTGTAAAGTTTTGACCTGTGTTGGAGAAAAACATGGAGGAAAAACTCATTAGCTTTGTGACACATCTACCTGTCCATGTTAAAATTCCCAAGGGCCTTGTCCCATTTCAGGATCAGTATACTCCATATGAGCACAGTATTTTAGAAGAATTCATACTCTCCTGAGAGAATAACTGAACCAATTCCACTATCAGTATCAAAATTATAGATGCACCGTAACAATTACATGGAACTATGCTAAGACTCAATAATGACACGCAAATAAAATATGATGATTTTCCTAATATTAGGGAGTTATGAGTAAGTCAGAAAGCATGTGGACAAAAAAACTTGAAAAAAACACCCGATACCCCTATTAATTTGTTAAGGATATTTCAAAAATTTGAAAGTCTGCAATAAGAAAATAAGACCTCATTTCTTATCTTTAACAGACTACCTCTGGAAAAAAAAATCATGGAGATACCAGGTTAGGCACAATCCTTTTGTCTTCCTGGACACTGAAGTTCATGTGTCTGCACCATGGAATGACTACTTTATGACCGTCCTATGGGCATAACTTTCAAAATATTTAAAGGGGTTGAGGCATAAAATCCACACACTCAAGGCCTGTCTATATTACCAAGAGATGCCAAGGCCAACCTAGTGACACTGTCCCGGAAGGGTGGGGTGAGGCAAAGCATGAAGCAGGAGATGCTAATGATTGGGCATACAGTAGAGCATTTTCTTAGTTTATGTGAGGCCCTAGGTTTAATTTCTGTCAATGCATAATTCCTCCATGAACTTCTGAGAAAAAGACAATAAAAAGTACATCATGTGTTTCAGGATACAATTTTCTCACCCAGACTCCTGTCTATGACCTTGTCCAGGTCTATTGTTAAGGAAAGCTTCAACTCAATTTAGATATGAGGAAAGATTTAGTTAATGGCCTTACAGAAACTGTCATTCTTTGTTGAATGAGCTTCTATAAAATATCATAGTCAACCTCCTTCCCAACTAGAGAGAGACCAGGCTGGACCAGTTAACCCCTGGTTTGGCTGCCACATACTCCTGTCCAGCATAACCCCAACCTTCTCTCCTCTCCTTGTTACCATATACCAGTCCACACCTCTGGTGGAAGTCTTCTACCCCAAAAGAGGTCATGCCAGCTCCCTGAAAACCAACTGAATCTTCTTATCTCAGTAAAGGCCAGGTCAGCATCCTGAACCCCCAGAGGACCACAGCAAGAGCAGTAACCATATACATCACTAGAACTCTAGCCACCAAATTGGGTGGCAACTCCCTGCTGAACCAGAGGCCATCCAGGCCATCGGAAGCCCAACCCCCCCCCCCCAACCTGGGAAGAGACTCTCTACTAAACCACAGGCTACTGAAGCCAAAAGACCAGAGAACAAACAAGAACTAAAGAACAAAACACCCCATCCAACAAAGAAATGCCTAGAAACAGTCACTTAGACCTATACTCACTCCAAATCTAGATGCCTAACTGCCAGTGTAAGCACATCAATAGCCAGGGTAATATGGCACCATCAGAACCCAGCTATCCTGCTTCAGCAAGCCCTGGATATTCCAGAGCTGAAGCACAGAAAACAATCTTAAAACCAATTTTATTAAGGTGATAGAGGTTTTAAAAGAGGAAATGAATACATCCCTTAAAGAAACTGAGGAAAAGTTAATTTAAAGTTGGAAGAAATCAATAAATTCCATAAAGATTATCAAGAAATCCAAGAAAAAAGAGTTGAAGAAAATGAATAAAACTGATCAAGATCTGAAAATGGAAATAGAACACCTGTTCATAAAGTTGTTTGCCATAATTATTAGGACATGACCTACCTAGATACTTGAATAAGCTTGAGATATGTATCAGGAGAGTCTCATTTTGATTAAGAACCAGCAAAGTATGTAAGGCTTGCAACTAGTTTCTAGGTCGAGAATGATAACGAATAGGATATAATCATTAAACATTGACAGATTCAATATAAATTATATCATCCTATAGTGTAAACTTG
>JADRCD010014170.1:0-11965 GCA_019843815.1 Montemys delectorum
AAAAAAAAAAAAAAAAAAAAAAAAAAGACTTGCTAGAAGTGACATATGTTTATATGGCATTTCAAAATATTTGTATACCTGCATAAATATTTAAAATTTTTGTTATTTTACCTTGTACATTTCTTTGCACATTTTTCTTTTCTGTCTTATGGGTCCTCGCTTATTTATGAGGAAGGTGTGGTATTCAAGACCAGGCTTTAGCTGCATGAAGCTTGTGACTCCGGATAAATAATAGTATTTTAAGCAGCATATATGCAAAGAAGTTCTTTGTTTCTTTTGTATTACTTTCTGGTTTTCACTTATTTCTGTGTTTCCATTCTTCCTCTAACAGAAATATATTACTTATCCTAAGAAAATTCTAGGGAGCAGTAGTCTTATTTTCTAGCCTTACTTTTCTGTATCAGTTATAGATCCTCCATGAAATCCTTCCTATAATTACTAACAACCAGAGAAAGGCGACTTCTCCAAAGCTTCCGGTCTTTGTGGCTGACAGGAATCCTGAGGCAGCAGTGATAGGGTGTGGCTCTGTTAGCAAAAAGCACTAAATGCTGTCACTTAAATTTTTAATGTGACATACAGGTCAAGCATGCAGACTTTGGCCCTGTTGTTTCCCTGTTTCCCTTGCGCTTAAGAGAGCTGTGTTAATCTTACACAGAGGCATTCACTCACACTTGGTTGGAGTTGAAAACTTGATCAAGTTGTCACAGGACTGTGTTGGAGAACGAAAGTCTTGGGTTGTGTACTTTTTGTTCATACGTGCACACACTCATACATGTCAAACATCCCTGTGTGCATAACAGTCATAGGAAACTGTTTCTTAACAGTGTGCCAACGATCATGCCAACCAGCTTGTACAGACTGTCTCTTTTAACTATCACAGCCCCAGGAGGTATGTACCCGTTTTGCAGATGGGAAAACAAGAATTTATAAAAGTTGAACAAATTAGCCAATGCCATGCAGCTGGAAGACGACAGCGCCAAACAGTAGTCTACCTTGTCCTCCGCCATGAATATACTATCTAAACTAGGTCATCCCTGAGAACCGCTGTCCTTTACACTGGATCACAGCTGTAAGCCAGTGTTTTTCCGTGAAAATGAAAGTATATGTTCACCGTCATTGTAAACCCTTTCAGTAGGAGCTTTCCATCACAGCGATGCCACTGAAGTCTCTGGAGGGTCTTGTCAAGATTTTTTCCCAAAGGCTGGAAAGCCCTCATTTCTGAACCAGAGTCAGTATTCACAAGAAAAAGTCACATATATGTACACGTATGCCAGTCTCTGTGGACCTGGCCCGTCTGTACTCCAGTTCTCCTCTGCTTATGTTGATTTGTTCATGTACTTTTTGAACTTGCCTTAAGTTGGATGTGTTTGGTGGCTACCAGAACATGGAGATAAAAAAAGTCATGCTGTGCACCCTCAAGGAATTTCTAGCACAGTGTAAGGACCAAAGGCATTAATTAAAGAAGAGGATGGCCAGCGCTTTAAGGAGACTGAACTGCGCACATGTTATGGGCCTGTGACTGGAGGGGTCTCTCGGGGCCAACAACACGATGGATGTTTATGAGGAGAATTGTCATGAAGGGCAGACAGCAGGCGGGTGGGTAAACATTAGCTAGCAATCCCAGTGTACAATCGACAAAAAGATGGCAGCAGTGAGAGTGGGGAGGAACCACGGGATTGAGATAAGACAGAGAGGGGCTGGCAAGTGCGCATGACTCCATGGGTGATGGTGTGGAACTGGGGAGAGGGAGCAGTAAAATGTTCTTCTATGTGATTTTCTTCCATTTTTCTGATACTATGCTCTGGTATAGATGCTGCTGTTGGTACCAAACTCAGAGAGTCTTAGATGATGAATTTAAAGTTATTGTCCTGAGTGTTCTATGAAGATGAAGTAACTCCCTGACCCATAGCACTAGAGGAATGTATGAGGAAAAGGCTGTTGGGATTGGAAAGCAAGGTACAAAACAGAGAGGATGATGTCATTGTTAATACTAACAATTCTAAGGTTCGGTCGAGGCTATGTTCAAACAAAGGAATGATGTTGGTGATAGCACTGCAGCAGGGACTTTATTTGGAACTTCCTGTGATCCTGGCAGCTTTCAGCACGTCAGATTTATTGACTGATTTAATTCTCATAATAATCTCATTTTGTACCTAAGGAAATTGAGACATACAGAAGTAGTTAGGCAGTGATCCAAGGTCACAGCTTTGCAGTGAAGTAAAATGGGCTTTTGTCCAGGCCTCTCGGTTTCCCTTACATTTTTTTCTCTCCTACAAATTTCTGGTCAGATCCTGTGCACAATTTAGCCAGTAATCTGTGAGCAGGTTTTGCCAAGGTTATCTTGTGTTTACAACCTTACCTGCATGTGCCGTCCTCTCTGCCAGGCAAAATTCCCTTTTAATTTATGACTCCCATTGTACTGATTCAGATGTTCCAATGCCCTCACCGATAGAAGAGTGGTCTAATCAATGATGGCAGACTGTGTGGACAGGAGGCAGATGAGCAGACAAGAATGGTTGTGGCCTCCTTTGGAGGTTCAGCACCAAGCACCAGAACTGTTTTTTCTGTTCCTAGGGGTGTTACGTGACACCTATCCCTGATAGGCAAGACCTGAGAGAGCTAACAAGAAGAGAGAAGGCTTGCCTTCAGTCACAGTTGGAAAGTTCTAGTCCACGATTAGGCACACAGAGCACCTAGGCACGAGCATGTGATGTTTCACAAATGTAATGGCAGGCAGTAAATGAAGGAATTGGGGTTCTATACCCCATTTCAAGAGAATACAGCCTTCATAACTTGGAGAACCATCACTAGCCCCTGACACTTCAAGGCCCCATAGCACTGGAGATGAAAGCTGTAGCTGTCTGACTTACTGAGTGGGTGAATGAGTGAAAGGCTATGATGTAATAAAGACTTGCCGGGAACCAAGCATCTTTTGGGTCTTTTATGAATCAAGTATCTCAGTTAATCTTTACTACTGCACTCATTAAATAAATAAAAACAAAAACAAAAACAAAATGTCCAACCACATTGTTAGACCTATGTTCTTACATGCCTTTTGCACCTGACAGCTCACCCTCTGAGATTTGAGTCATTTCTACTTGCTGAATCCAATGGGGTAGCTGTTCTTGTGCCTGCTTTATTGGTTTCTATTTCTACTACTCTTCTCTCCTCTTATCCCTTCCAAGCCCCCACCATTAGGTAGGAGAGAAAGAAGACTAGAGAGGAAAGGGGGCATCAATATTTTTAGACTAGTTCCTGCTGATTCAGTCCATTCAGTTCCTTGAGGCAATTTTAATCTTTGTCCTCAGGATATCTCCAACCAGCAACAGCAGGAGGAGGAGGAGCCTCAGTGGCCACACCCCTCCCAGTGCACTTGCATTTATAGATCCTCACAAGAGTCCACAGAATTCTAAACATCGTTCATCTGCAAAAACTATCTGCAGCTGGCAAAATCACACGCCTGCCACAGCATGGGGCAAAACATACTCTGCTGCTGTGGGCAATTTGAAGTAGCCCCATATCCAATCCATGGGAATAAAACTAAAAACATGTACCCATAGCATTTCTATGTTTTAAAAGAGACCAACATTCTCACTACACAAGGGCCCGTAGGTAGACAGCTGTGCTGAAAATTTTCAAGCTGCATGACCACCACAGCCCTGTGATTTACCACGCTGCCTCTTCCCTGTGATGACACTTGCAGATTTCATTTCTACCATCCTTGGATTCCTTTCCCAAGACCTCTGCAGGCTGTAAAGCTCAAGAGTGCTCATGATGGATAAGACAAGGAAGAGAGTTAAGAAAAACAGAGGGTTCTCCCTTCCCACCAGCCCTCAGGAAGGATGTGGTGGAACGGGTTAAACAGAGCTCTTAAGTTATGAAAGCCACAATTATATATGCATGTAATTTTTAGCACAGAGATTTATTAATTTGCATTCAGATCATTAGAGCCAATTAGCAGCTTCAGCTTCTGCAGTTAATGCGCAAAGCCTTTTACCCTGTACTTCCCTCGTCAAATCTTTACAGACTTGGGCTAAAAAATGACCTCTGGTACGTGAGGAGAGGCAGTTCTGCTCGGATTGTCCCCCCTCCCCACTGCTATACATAGCTTTGCATGTTTTCTTCCTTCCCTCTGTTGTAGGGCCTCTCTCTTGTTGTAGAGTCTCTCCCTAAAGGGGCCTTTTCTTTAAATGAACTTTCTCATTTGTTAGATACTTCACCCAAAGTCATTTCTACAAGAATGGATACACAAAAGGAAAAAAAAATGTACTCCCCCTGTTTGCGTGTAGTTTTTGTTCTACTTACACAACTTTGCTCCAGGAAGTGACCATGCTACCAGCCCCCTCCCAGCTTCCCTTGAATCTGAGGGTAAAAGACACATAGTTATTCCCACTCAACTTGCCTTCTTGGCATAATTGCTGGGTGCTACTATCACCCACCTGGAAAAGTGTGACCTTATCAATTTCTTATCTCTGTCTCTCCCACTTGCCCTGAACTTCAGTTGCTAAACTCCCCTGGCCACCCATCTGAAGGAGCAGCCTATGTGGCCACTCCATTTTGAGATCTCACATGGTTACTATCAAGTAATCTCTCTTCAACACATTGCGAATTCTTCTTCCTTGTGTCTCCTGCCTTTCCTCCAGGGACCTGGAAGTCCTGCCTGTCCCTTCTGTCCAACAATTGGCCCATGGTTTTCTTTACTGATAGATCAAGAACCAATTGGGGAACAGGACCTTCATTCTCCATAGCCAGTGTTTTCTACCTTTGTTACTATTGTGTTCCAGTTCCAGTGTAAGTTCTCTTGAGTGAAAAGCAATGTGATCTGTGTTAAGTAATACCCGGGATCAAATCCTTATATATCATTTTAAAAATAAGCCAAAGAGTCCATCCTGTCTATCTTGGCTCTCCTCACTCTCTAGATGATTTTCTCAATGTCTCTGACTCCATACTTAAGTGGAGGCTGGATTGGATTACCCAGCTGCAATGTTGTTCCGTAAGAGTATTGACCAATGAACTCAAGGTCAAGACATTTAACTTCCCTCACACCATTGGTTTGACAAGATGTATTTCTTCCTAAGACTCTATTAATCTCATGGCTACTCAATTTACCAGGGCTACTTCTAATGGTCTGTACCCTACAGCTTTTACTAGCCCCCTCAACTCCTTTCCCTTGGCAGTTTTTACTATATGTAATCCTCATGAGTATGGGGTTCTCAGACACTATTTGCTCTCTTCTATACACCTTAGAGCCTTCTCTAATTACAGTTGTCCTTAAATCCTCACTTCCATTCTACTGCTGTCCTTTCTGAATTCTATCATAGACTCCACCTTATTTTAGACTATGTCGTCTCTGCTTTGTCATCTAGTTGTCGCCATGTCCTCTGATCTCCTCCATATGGGAAAGACCTGTTTCTCTTCCAGTGGGTCTTGGTAGAAATGTCACAGTGAATGCCTCTCCTGAATGCCTCAGTCTTCACTTAGCTGACTTTCTTCTCTTTCACTCTAGAGTTAGTATTGACAACTGGGTCTCACATGTATCTTCTCCAGGTTCACATGGTCTCTGTGCATCCTTCCATAGGAGTGTTAATTTGCTTCTGCTCCCAAGGCCTGGAAACCCCGCTTCTATGCTCTTATGTTGACAACAGAGTAATGCTTGGTAATAAGCTTCAAGTAATGTATACTCAGCATTGAACCATGAAAAAATATGTGTGGCTAAATGGATCTTAGAGCTGGTGGCCATTCGCCCCATTCTGCTATGCCCTGATTTGACATTTGCTACCGCTGGTGTCTGACCACTTTCACAGTTCTGATCTTTCAACTCAAGTTTTTACTCCTTATTTCTAGAGAAGCACTGGTAGTTTGAAGAATGGCTTTGAATACAGGCTTTTGAGCCTAGATTCTTAGGTTTGGAGCCTATTTGGCAGGAGTTGATAGCTATGTTTTGTTGTTCATGAATTGGTAACAAATCACAGCACCCTCTTCATACAAATATTTAGCAATACTATCTTTATTGGCTTATAACATTTTATCAACAACATAATAAACATATAAGGATTTTAAAAATCAATATAACATTTAAAAATATAAAACAAAATAACAATAAAGTAATACACACACAAGCACACACACACATACACACACACACACCTCTTCATCTATCATTATCAATATATGGAAGTCTCAGCATGACTCTTTCTGAACACATGAGGGAAGAGTTAAGGTACTTTCTTGTGTGCAGGGGATCACCATAGTTGGCCCAACCATGAATGATGTTGGAAACAAAGGTATCACTTTGCTGACTCTATATGTATACATGTATGTATGTGTATATATATGCATATGTATATGCATACATGTGTATGTATATATGTATATACATAAATGCATGTATATGTATATATGTATATGTCTACATATAAATATATATGTGTTTATATATACATACATATATGCGTATATGTATACCCATACACACACATGAATTGAACTTTCATACTGAGACAAGACTGAGAATTAAAATAATACTAAACAAAATATCTTTGTTTTGACCTGTTAAGACATGGATTATGCAGCCAATAATGATTGTGCAAAGTGTTCATTAATACCTCAAGTTTAGGTTTTGATGACTGTGCAAAAGGTCCATCACATTCCAGAATGCCGGAGGTACTTGAGAACTCACACTGGGCACAGGCACCTTTGTACATTGTTCTTTTCATTTCCAACTATGTATAGCCTTGGCCTCAGAATGCCCACAATGTTAACCTGGTGTCATTATGCTGCCCCACCTCATAAATGTCCAGATTGCTCCCTGGCACTCAGTGGCCTGGTTATGAACCTCTGTTCCATTTATACCATCTCAAGGAATTTGAAGATCAGGAAAGTCACAGTTGTCACAGACATCACAGAAAAGAGCAGTTCCTTCTCATAAGACTCATGAGCTATTCTGTCTAGGGGTGTCCTGAACATCAGATTCATCACTAAAAACTACACCCAGTGGTAACCCTGGGGCCAGGTGTGATTGTACCACCTGGGGTTGAACCTGCAACGCCCTGGGTTTAGGACAATCACTTGTGCTAGCTAACCTTTGCAACATCTGCTTCTTCCTCAGTACAACACAGCTCATCAGCAAACCTAACTCCTACTTCTAGGCCACAGATTAAGTTAAAGCATTCATATAAAGCAAGCTTTGATTACAGGCTGGCAGTGATGATGTGACGATGGCAGCCATATTCATGATGGCCCTGGCAACAATAGAGAATTATATGGGTTTGAAAGACTGGTTTTTTTTTGAGATACAATGTAACTGGAAAGTTTTCTTTAAGCTACCAAGTCCCTGCCTTGCCTCCTCCCCGCTTTGCACCATGGTTGAGCCTTATAGATTTTATAGTTTTACGTGTTCTTCTTTTCCACTAATAGTAACATTTACGTTTTCTCATTGATCCCATTGATCAAATCTTGTTCCCATTGATTCACTGCAGATTACTATATGTGACTTTAAACGGAGTTACACTAATAAAGTCATTTTGCACTGGCAGAGATTAGATATCTAAACTTTATCGCCCTACTGTTTTTGAATGAAATTCTTCCTCTCACTTTCGCAGTCTCCGTTCCCAGAACTGGGCTGTTGTAATGATTTCGTCGGTGGCACACAAATCCTATATTAATCTCTCAGCACTTCTCTGAGTTAAGTGCATTTTTATGCTTGGCAGGATTAGAGTAGTCTAGGAGAATTAGTTTTCGTTTCTTATTGCCTTTCCTGTTTAATTTGTAACCAGTTAAAGCTCCAGACACACTGTGTGACGGATGATTGATCCTTGTAAAACTGCAAAGGGAAGAGTTAATTGGCAGGCTTTGGTTAAGCAGTCAAGTCCTTCCGCACCTTTCAGAAGCCTCAAAGGCAACCTCGTTATTAAAATGTCCATACAAGCAAAATTCTGCTTGTGTATGGAATTTAATTACCGACTAAGCAGCACGATGCCAGGCTTTCATTTTGATGGCAGATGCGCAGAGTTTGTGAAGTAACCCATGTAATAGCTGAGTCCTTGCAACCACACAGGTACTTTTACCAAGATGGAACTTTACAGTTATAAAACTATATCCGAGTCACTCCAAGTAGAAAACATCAGTGCAGAACATCTTACTGCTCAATATAACAGTCATTCCTGAAAACTTAGACCAAAGGAATATATTTTGGCATTGAAAGTATTTATTTATTTATTTATTTTTTGATTGCAAGGTAGCATGAAAATCAATTATATCCTAAAGATGCTAAAATCAAAATTTTTTTGTTTTTCGAGACAGGTTTTCTCTGTATAGCCCTGACTGTCCTGGAACTCACACTGTAGACCAGGCTGGCCTTGAACTCAGAAATCCACCTGCCTCTGCCTCCGAAGTGCTAGGATTAAAGGCATGCACCACCACTGCCTGGCCTAAAATCAGATTTTATAACCATTTCAATACCATCTATTTTATTTATATATTTATTTATATTTTTATTTGTTTTATTTGTTTTTGTTGTTATTTCTATTTATAGGACAAGACTGGTCAAGTGCTTGAGATAATGAATTAGCAAGACAGAGTGATCTAGGAATTACACTTTTTCTATTACTCTTTTAGTCAGTCACTGTATTCTTTTACAAAAACAGATTGAGCATCATCTAAGCATCTCCTTACTGACCTTGGTGGGTTCAATTTTGTGACATTCAGACAAGGTACAGCTACATAAGAGTTACCATGACTTGTCATAACTATCCAATGGAACATAATTAACACTCACTTAATGCTCCAAAACCTTAGCAGATATGAAAGAGTCAGCATGGTCCATGAATTAGACTTTCTTGGGTACAGTGTATAACTGAAGATGCTTAAAATTAGACATTTGCTGAATAGCCTCTATGTAAATGCTCTGTGCTAGAGATCAATGGGTAAAAGCCACCTCTGGCCTAGAGGAAAAATGTGCATTCCATTAAGAAAAGTAGATATATTATCTTCTGCAAGGATTGGTACTTTCAGAGCCAAAGATTCCAGGTGCTAAATCAGATAACCAAATGTTTAAGTTCACCAAAAGAATTACTGATTAACCCGTATCTTGAGGCTGGTTAATCACTACCAGATCGTGTGTTGAGGAGGAAATATGTCCTTCAAGAACCTTATGACTTGTTTTTGCTCCAAAGAGAAGCAAGACAGATTTCAGAGCATCTTTTGGCAGAGGTGTCACAGCCTGAAGTAATGCCGTCAGATTTTTCACTGGGAAGTCAGCTGCATCCTCAGAAAGGATGATATGTATCACCATGCCATTATTTGCATTGTCTCCCATTCTTAAAACTAGAGGAAATACTCGAGCGTCACAGAACACCTGCTATCAAGGGATTTTGTATTCTCGACAGTGTTCTGAAGGCAAACACAAGCTTTTAAAAAGAGATTATGAACTATTTTGCCAAGAAATCCTAGAACCCAGAGACTTAAGCTGGCAGAATCATTGATAGGGTAAATGATATTATAATGATGAGACATTATTATCAACTACACAATAATGCTGGAGCAAAGGCACTCTCTGTGAGAGCAATATTATTAAAGAAAAACATTCCAAATTCAGAATATACATAATGACAGCCACTACCATAACTATGCATCTCTCTCTCCCCCTCAGCTCCCACCACACACACACACACACACACACACACACACACACACACATCCCTCATATATATGTAACTGGTTGGTGTCTGGATTTTGTATATTAGAAGACACAATGCTACGACTTCTTCAAACATCTAAGTTTAAACTCAAGTGGAAGAGCCATAAACGAACACTGGCTAGTTAAGCAGAAAAAGATTTCATTCAGAAAGGATTCTGGGCCGATCACTGAATTGTGAAGAGTTCTGGAGACTGCGTCTTCAGGACCCTTGAGTCTAGGTTTGTAGTAGTAAGCGTTCATCTATCCTGATACAGGATCTGTCCTTGAGTGGAAACCGCTCTGCTAGCTGTTCCTGGTTCTTGGAGGTCTCTGCTAACACCAGTGCCAGCAAAATGGACTCCTCTCATGGCTCTCCCTGTCAGATGTTCATTTCCAAACCAGAGAGTCAGTCACCTATGGCTGACTGGGAAAACCTACCCTAGGTTCCCATATTCCAATCTCAAAAGAGTTTGGAAGGTGGAGTTTTCTGGATTCTGCCCTGATTGACCTGGTTCTAGAAGGCTGTTATTTTTCTAGATAGGATTAAAATAACTTGAAAAGAGCTGGGTGGCTTAAAACCATGACAGGTACTCATGAGGTGGGACACACTGAGAGAAAACCAGTCTCTTGGCATAATATATTCTTGACCCAAATGACAATGGTGGTGGTAGCTTTGGTGGTATTGTCACCAACATTAACTAAATGTTTATTATGTGCTAGTAAATGTTATAGTTTTTATTCTTAAAATACTTTTAATAATCTTGTGAGGTAAATAATGTGATTATCTTACTTACTAATGAAAAAACTGAAGCCTAATCTGTCCACGCAGCCAACAAGGGACAGTGCTGGAATTCACACTAAGGTGGTCTCACACAGGGTCTCCTTAACTGTTGATGGAGACTTTCCTACATTTCTTGGTGTCTGCTTCCAAGCTCCGTCTCTGTGGGTGTCAGACATGCATGGCTCTCGTGGGTTAAAGAAAAGAAAGGAAAGACAACCATGGAGAAAATTGTCACAGCATTGACTAGGTCCTCCTGTTTGGGAAAATAAAGAGAATCAAGTAAGAAAACTACCACAGCACCTCATCCTTCAGAAGGGCTTGCTTTAGGTCCTGTGATGAAGCCAAAGGAACACACATCTGTCTAGTAGCAGCTTTCCAACCTGTTGCCTTGTTTAAATCTTATCTCAGTGCTGAGACAATGGCCTTTCATGAGTCTACTTTCCACATAACAAGAGGCTCAGAAGGGTCATGTTTATAGCCAAGGTCACACAGCCCATAAAGAGTAAAAGCTCGGCGTTGAGTGTGAATCCCAAGTTCTCAAGCACTCCTGTTAAGATGCCTAGTGGTTCAAGACCCCAGTGCAGCAGGTCTGCAAGCATGGACACTATGCAGCCTTGGGGGCGGGGGAAGGGCTGGCTCCTTCTGACTTGTGGCCTTCAAAGACTGTGCCCTTGTGGCCCAGCACACTGGCGCCATGCATCCAAGAGCACAGGTTGCCTATAGCTTGTCAGGACTTCATCTCTATCACTTTAGTTTTCATATCCACGGTTACGTTTAGCCAACCTCATGAGAGCTATACTTTCCACACTGGAGACTAGGTACATTGGACAAAACTCAAAATCACCACTTAAAAACACAGAACTAAATGCAACTCATGTCAGCCTAATATTTTAAACATTTGTAGTGAGGGCATCTTTGCCTTCAAAGAGATTTATTAAAAAAAAATTAAGGAAAGTCTGTCTGTACATGACTTTGTCAAATATTTCTTCATTCCCCCCCCCCCCCACTTGATTCGCCACCTGAGACGGAATGAAATGGACAGGCTTGCCTCTGTCCAACAGTCCCTGTATGATTTCTTCAAAAATGCCCTTTAACACCCTTCATTTTGGAATTTGGCAAATATGTGCATATTTGTACTAATTCTCCTATGGAATGCTTAGTTCGCCTTTTGGCTTATCAGCTTTGATCTCCAGCATCGGAGATCAGAGATTCCTTGGAGGCACTGGGCCAATTCAGATGATCTTGCCCCTAGGGGGACATTTGGTAATGTCTGGAGAGCCGATCAGGAGGGTTCTGCTGGCATCTAGTGGGTGGAAGTCACAAATGATGCTGCCCTTTCTGCATCTCACTGTGCTGTCTTCACCATAGAGGGCACACGTGGATGGTGCAGAGCTATACCTTGCGTGTGTCTCTGGATGCTCCATTGCACTGCATGTCTGTCATTAGATGCATTTGCAGAATCTGAATTTGGCATAACTGGAAAATGACACCCTTTGCTCTTTTTTTTT
>JADRCD010014270.1:0-10015 GCA_019843815.1 Montemys delectorum
TCTTGTCATGTATATTTAAGTGTCTGTTAGAGAAATTCCACAGCCACTGTCCTGTAAACTTTGCTCAGTGTCCAGATTTTGTGTAATCACATTTTAATTGACACCTTGTATTTTGATTCGACATTGAGATCTGGCATCTATTTTGAGCCAGTGATTTTTTGTTGAATTTTTTTTTCCTTTTTCTTTTTTCTTTTTCTCTTTGTTCTGTAATAAACAGCCAGGAGAAAAGTGTCTCTGTGTTTTCATTTTCTTCAGGAAGCATGTAGTCCCTACAAAGCCAAGTCACTTCTGACTTCAGTGCCCTCAGAGACTGCTTCTATCCTATATATTGCAAATTGCTGTAGCAGAATCAGAGTACTTTGTGTGTGCGTGCTTGCCTGTGACAAATTGCACAGCATGTGCCATGGATGTTTTATTAGGGGCCCAGAAGAAAGTCAGTTTGACCCAAGCCCTTCATTTTATAGAGGCAAAAAACAGGAGACAGGCAGCCACTTTGGAAATCCCGTGCTAAGGACAGAGTTAGAGAAACATACTCCAAAATCCAGGGGCTCCTCACTACCATCCTTCTACCTTTGTGGGAGCACATACTTTCTGTCCCTGGCCACATCCTACTGCAGCACTACCATATGGGATAACTGAGGCTCCAAACAGAACCAAGCTCCTTGCTCCATCCACTTAAAGTGAGGAGGTGACCCCTGGGCAGTGGGGAAGATACTACAGACAGCAAACCAGAGAAGGCCACATCTTGCAGAAAGGGCTCCTATACATAAAGGTTGGGTAGGGACTGACCCTAAGATGATTACATGTCTGGCCCCCCTGTTCAAGAAGTGAATCTACACTTCATAGACAGCCTTAAGTCCTCAACGGTATATTCGAGCTGTGCACACTTGCATTGTGTCATTTCCCCTGGTTTGGTCTAGCCTGTTCCATAACAAACTCTATTTATTTGGAAATATGGAGTCAGAAGAGTTCAGCAAAGGTGCAAGGAGAAGTTACTGGGTTTTTTTTTTCCCTTTGGGTCCAGAAGACTGGACCCAAATAGGAAGAGGTAAGACTGAGATCTGCCTCACTAACTCCAGAGGAGGAGCTTTGCCCCTGGTGTCCTAGACCCAATCCTTTTAAAACCTGGTATGGACAACAGTATGAGATACGCTTCCCCTTTTCTTCTCCCACTCCTGGACCAGCATCTACAATCAAAGACTTTGCCCAGAGTGCTCAGTTCCAGTTTAGACAGCTGCAAAAGCCACGGAGACTCCTGTGTGACTTACCCTTGGCCCCTCTCAATTGTGACAAGTGCCTTCCAAAAAACTTCACTTGATTTTTGCCTCCTTTAACAGGGACCCTAATAAGACCTTTGCCTCTCCTACCAGGTTGATAGGACCTAGTCAGCAGGTAGCAGGAGTTCATAAATGGAACCATATCTTCCTAAAGGTGGTAGGGAGCCAATAGGGGCACAAATCACAGTGCATCATGTGCACAAATCACAGTGCATGTGCACAAGAGCATGTGCATACACACATGCACACACATACATACAGAGAGAGACAGAGAGAGAGATACAGAGACAGAGAGAGCCCCATTGAATTAACATCTAGACCCCAATCATTTTTTTTACTTATTCACTTTACATCCTGATAACTGCCCCCTCCCAGTCACTTCCCACAATCCTTCCTCCATCCCCATTTCCCTCCATCCCCCCTTACCAAAATTCAGTCTGCAAGGCTAGGTTTTGTTCTCTCTTACTGAGGTCAGACAAGGAAGCCAGCTAGAAGAACACATCCCACATATAGGTAACAGCTTTTGGTATAGCCTCTGTTCCAGTTGTTTGGGACCCACATGAAGACTAAGCTGCAGATCTGCTATATTTGTGCAGAGAGGCTTTGGTCCAGCCCATGTATGTTCTTTGGTTTGTGGTTCAGTCTCTGAGAGCCCCAAGGCTCCAGGTTAGTTGACTATCTTGGTCTTCCTATGGAGTTCTTATCTCCATATGGGCCCCAATCCTTCCTCCTATTCTTCCATAAGAGTCCCCAAAAAGATGAGGAAATGATTCTAAGATGGACTACAACATCTCAAATGCATTATACTCTGGAAGAAGTCAGAGACAAAAGCAGATAGATTATATAATTCCATTTAAGTCAAGTGCTACAGTAAGTCAATGTAATATGATGAAGAACTCTCCAAAGGCATCTTCTGCAAAGGTGCAGGAATGGGGGTTGCTGGGATGAGGTTACAGAGAGAAAGCCAATTTAGTAAAAGAGAGGGTGGGGAACATGAAGGATTTTCTGGAGTGATAGAAGGTTCTGTATCTTTATAAAGATATAAGTTACATAGGTGTACGCATTTCCTCAAAGTTGCTTATGTACAAGCAAGGTATTGTAAGTTTCTCCTATAATAGAAGATTCTTAAATACTGAAATTTAATTAATACTCTACTTGAGTGATTCAAAGTAAAATGTGTAGATATCTGCTACTTTGGAGCATATAAAATACACAAAGATGACTAGTAGATAGATGAAAGAATGGGTAGAAATATAGAAGTATGGCAAATAGAATTATGTGTTAATGTAAAGTGGAAGAGTTGAGTCTGTAGGTATACACTGTACATTTGTTCATAGTGTCTAGATTGGAAAAATTGTATCCACTATTGTAACAGTGGCATGGATGCTGTAAGAGCAACCAGCTTTGTTTTGTTTTGTTTCCTTTTGTTTTGTTTAAAGCCTGCTTCACAAGAGGAACTCACACATGGTACTGTTAATCAGGCCCCAAACCTATGACTGTCTAGGTCATAGGCCATAGAAAGAACCTAATACTGGAAGAGGCTGAAAGGGGCTACCTGTTCTAGTAAATTGTTCTACGTTCATGTTTTGCTAAGTGAACTCAATGGAACTAAAGGAAAGAGCAAGCACATGAAGTTGGGTACCATAATGATGGAGAGGATAGGGAGGAATTGGAAAGATAAGAAAGAGGGATAGGTTTGATCAAAATACAAGGTTTGTACATGTATGAAATTATCAACAAAAAGATTTTCTAAACATTTGAGAAATGTCAAAGGAAAATATCAAGGGAATTTTCAAAACATCAGTTCAGGGGTGTCTAATCCATAGCCCACAGGTTACATTGGTCCAAAATACCTATGAATGTGTCCAAATATAAAAACATAAACTTACTTAAAACAATATGATATTAAAAGAGGGGACTCAGTTGCACAATTCACAAGTGTGAACTTTGTGACAACATAGGGTCAAAATGACAAGAGACTCGACATACTGGAACCTTGGTCTTATTCCCTTTGCTGTTTAAGCAGCCATGCAGCTTTTGGGAAACTACTTTAGAATTTCTCGGGGGAGGCTTGCTTTGCTTTGGGCATCACAGCCACTTGTGAGGCTTTGGAAAAATACACTTGCTGTGCGATTGACCCCAGACATTTAGAAAGCCTACAATAAGACTCAAAAATCTACATGTTAAGTTCCAGGATTGAGAACTGGTTTGGCAATTGATATGATAGAAATCAATTATAGAGAAAACTAGTATGGGTATTCAAAGATATGTGTATAAATTGTTGAGTACAGCACTGTGAGACTTCACTCGAAATCAGAAAACCCTTAAGTCTAGCTAATGCCACTCAACAGAGCAATACACAGCTCTTCACAACAGTTCAAGATTTACTGTTTGTCTGAAGTCAGGATTCCATTTCCCAAACTTGGCTACTATCCTTTTTATTCTAACTTGGGCCAACTTGCAAACCATGAGTATTGCCTTCCTGTACAGATCTAAAGATCCAAAATAATTAGGCCTCCATGGCCTCACCATAGACATCAAACCCAAGTTTGGCTATGGAACCACAGGTGCTCTTAAAAAAAACTTCTCAAGGAGAAACAGCAATCATCTTTTGCCCACAGAAACACTGAGCCAGAAGCCCAATAATGTGCCCCTTTACTGGAAAGAATGCCCTATGAACAGGACTATGAAGGGAAGACATGTAAAGGGGCTATTCAGACATCATTTTGGATGCTGTAAATGCTCAGCATGTAATCCTCACTCAGCATTTTCTCCAGCAGAATAAATAGGAACTTAACTTTGATTAGAGTAATTTTATGAATTGTTCTTTCAACTGCAGAGCAGGATAAACACTCTCAGCAACTACCCTCTGGCGTGCTAGTTAAGGGCCAGGAATTAGACCATTAGCCTTACTAGTATTATTCCCTTCTGCTAAAAGAGTTGTGCCAACAACCAAATAGGGAAGGAGACAGCAGAACTGGAATTTGGGTATTTCCTCATCCATGGAAGAGAAATCCTGAAGTCCCTGAGACTAGAAGCATCTAGATATATGGCTAGACATATGTTGTCAGTGAAAACAAGGTTCCTAACAGACAGCAAGAAAATGGAAATTTTGCTGGAGAATCATACTAGCGTCAGATTGCATCCAATAGCCACACCATTATCCAAGCTTTCCACTATCCACACAAGGGTCACACTGAAAGACAAGCTGGGGGATGAAGGCTGTCTATTTAAATCAGTCTTCCTTCCATCCTTCCAAGTTCTTTATAGTTTAAAGTGATTGGTGTCCCTTGCATGCCTTTAGATTTCAGAATACTCCATTTATTTCTAAAGGTTTGCCATTCTTTGACACATCATGTATGTTTTCAGATTCTAAACTCAATAATATAAAAGTATGAGGCAAAAGCCTTTCAGGATAAAAAAAATGTAGAAAAGACTAGGTTTTGCATCGAATCGTTTAGGTAAAACACAATTGGCAAAAAAAAAAAAAAAAGTGAAAATGTTTAGCACTATAAAAACCCCTTCCATGTTAAGTACCAAGTAAAAGGGTTTAAAAGAACTTACCATTCAAATTTCATTTTATTTAAAAAATAAATTCTCTCCCACAGCCATAGCTGATGCCCTCCAAAGGGCAGGCCCTTGCATCACTTCCTACACAGCCCCCGCCATCCAGCCCTGTTCACTCTTCCACTTGTAGAAAAGGAAGTGTACATACTTCCCTTGAGGTGGGATTGCACAGGCCAGGCTCCATCCTTGACACTCATGGTGACAGAGTAATTCCAGAAAGTTTACTCTACAAAAGGAATAGGATAGGTACATCAAGGCTCTTACTATAGTAATAGGGTCCCACCCCAGGGTCAGAAAGGCATCCCCCTGCCCCTGGGAGTAGTGGTCAATATACCTATTTATAACTGCTCAAAGGGCTCAGAATAAGTAACTGTTAGCGCCTATACCTGAATCATCCCTTCCTAGGCTCAAGAAACACTTTGCAAGAGGGGATGGAATGAATGCAAAAGCCACACAATGGGAAGCCACATTGTGAAACACTGTCTTCTAGACATGGCATGGCCATTGCATCCATGAAGTTACAAGAGCAATGTCTAGCAGCACAAGACTGTCAGTGATGGAGCACATCAACATTCCATCAATGGAGAGAGGCACATGAAGCCCAGTCTGTAGCTGAGGACGTATTAGCAGTTACTGACTGCTGGGGTGGGAGCATCATTTTCCTTCGGTATCATAGCTGCAAGTAACCCTAATTCAATGCACTGATTTGATTAGGAAAAGCTTTCCCCATACCTCATTGTGACTTCTGGGAGTCTGGCCACCATAACCAACTCATCTCCAGTTCTAGAAAAGTAAATCCTCTGATCATGAAGGACATGAGGCATGTAGTAGCATGCCTTCCTAGAGATGTTGCACTGTCATTTCTGTTCTCCCAGGGGCTTTGTTTTACAGTTGATAAATCAGTGTTCTAAACACTGAATAATCCAGCTCACAGTCAGCAACATATCTGTGTGGCCCTTTTAAGACATCCTCCAGATTTCTGGCTGCCCAGCTTGTATAGGTAGCATCTATAGGGGAGGGGAGGTACCTGTGGAGGTGGCCCTGGGAGAAGAAGTTGTAGCTAAGCCCAGGAGCTTTGTGTCAAAGCCTTGCCAGTGCTACTTGCCCATGCCTCCTTCACAGTGACTGACTGCAAAGCTCCTCTGGAGGAAAAGTGAGCAGACTTGGCCCAGTGACTGCCTTGGCCTGTAAGAATTAGTGAGAGGACATGGTAAGCGTGAATTCAGGCCACAAGCAAAAACCCCAGCCACCCCAGAGCCTTGTGAGACCTGGAGACAAACTTTAAGCCGAGGGGCAACACAAGGCAGTCATTAAGCATTGGATCTCTGGCACCAAAGCCCTTGGGCTCAAGCCATGGTTCCATTATGTGTTAGCTCTAAGACCTTGTATAGGTCAGCAAATCATTTAGCCTGTCAAGGCCTCAGTGTCCCAATCTGTTAAGTGGAAAAAATGAAAACATGTCATAGAACTTTTGTGCAATGTTAACAACAAAAAAAAAAAAAACAGCACAGGGAGGATCACTGACCAACCCTGAACATCCTGCTGCCAGTTCTCTAGTACTGAGACTATAGGCAGATGTCACTGTTGTGTAGCATTTCCCTCCTAAATAAAACATTGCTCCTAGAGGGAGGAGGGAGGCTCATAAGACTCATGGAAGTAGAGAACCTGACAAGTCTTGGGGAGCCCAAACTGACAAGGTTTATAAGGCCTCTCTAGAAGGCTCTAGAAGGATCAGACTGGAGCCTCAGTCTACAGGGGATACTGAGCCAAGGATAAGGTCCATAAAAGAAGAGAGGCATTTGGGTAAAGAAGACATCAATGGACATGTGGTTTAAAACTTTTCTGTACCCTTGCTGGAAAAGAAGGCCAGTTTCATATACAAAGGTGGTTCATGGACCTCCTTTAACCTTGAAGGAACACAAGGAAATTGGGCACTAAGCCTTGTTTGTATCACATTGTTTTTTCTCATATGCTACTTAGATCCTTCACAACTCAAGGTTCCATTTGGAAGAAATAGTAAAAGAGGACTTGTGTAGACCTCCTTCCTTGAGCATCTCATCATTTGAAAGCTGTCTTCTTAAGTCGCCAGCCTATCCACACACGGCTCACCTAGAGCTCAGCAGTACTGACGGCATGACCTTTGCTTGGTCCTCATCCTTTACTCAGTGATGGTCTTCTAGGCGTAGCAGCCCTGCTGTTTTCCAACAGTCTATGCCCATCATTCCTGAAGACAAAGTCCTATGCCTCACTCTATGTATGTGTCTTTCCAAGGAGATCTTCCTGCTGTCATCAGTTGCCTCTTCCTTCTCCATTGAGATGATTTGGAGTTTGGAAGGCATGGTGTCCTCCCTTGAGCAAAATATCTCAGTAAAAATTTATTAACATGCTTTTCTCACTTACATTTCCATGTCGGTAACACTCCGTCCACAATATTTCCAAGGCATTATTCTCTGAAAACATCCTCAGACAACTTGAAGATTAAAGTAACTACAGGAAGAATGTAAGGAAAAAGACAGCTTTTACTACCCAAAATAATGCTTTTTGTGTCTGTGACAATAGCTTTGAAAGCTATGCTTTAATTACTTACTGAGATAAAACTAGTCTTTGATTACTATGATCTTATGTGTCACTTAGAATAGGCTAATGCCACTAGTAATTTCATCAAATGCTAGTCTAGGTACTGTGAAGGTATCTTGTTGCTATGGGTAGGGTCAACAATAAGCTCATTTTAAATAAAAGAGATCCTCAAGAATATGGGCCTCAGCCAACAGTTGAGAAGACTTAACAAAGAGAGCTAAAAATACAGTTGCAACTAAATGGTAGAATGCTTTCGTGGAAATGTGCAAGGCCCTGGGTCTGATCTCCAGCACTTAGGGGAAAATACCTTAGGAACAAGCTCATGTAGAGGCCATGGAGGGGTGCTGCTTACTGGCTGACTCCTCCTGGCTTGATCAAGACCACCAGCCCAGGGACTGATTCCCATAGTTGTCTGGGCCCTCCCCCAACTATTATAATAAATCAGGTCTCCATAGCTGTGTGGACTTATGTCTGAGTCTTCAATTTAATTACATCAGTCAACATGTCTGTTTTTATGTCAATTCCTTGCTGTTTTCATTGTGATAGCTCTGTAGTAAAATTTGAGACTAGGGATGGTGATACCTCTAGAAGTTCTTTTATTATTTGGGATTGTGTACTTATCCTGTGTTTTTTGTGTTCCCATATGAAGATAAAAAAAAAATGTCCTCTCAACATCTGTGAAGAATTGTGTTGGAATTTTGATGGGGATTGTATTGAATGTGTAGATTGCTTTTGGTAAGATGGCCATTTTTAATATACTTACCCTATCGATCTGTAAGCATGGGATTTTTTCCGTCTTCTAATATCTTCTTCCATTTCTTTCTTTAATGCCTTAACATTTCTATTATACAAGTCTTTCACTTGCTTGGTTGGATCTCTCCCAAGATATTTTATTCACAAGTGTGTCTTACTTAGGGTTTCTATTGCAGTGACAAAATGTTGTGACAAAGAAGCAAGTTGGAGAGGAAAGAAGTTATTCAGCGTACACTTCCATGTTCCTCTTCATTATTGAAGGAAGTCAGGACAGGAACTCAAACAAGGCAGGATCCTGGAGGCAGGAACTGATGCAGAGGTCATAGAGGGGTGCTGCTTACTAGACTGCTCTCCGTGGCTTGCTCAGCCTGCTTTCTTAAAGAATCTAGGACCACTAGCTCAAGGGATGGCACTACCCAAAATGGGCTTGGTCCTCCCATACCAATCACTAATTTTTAAAAAGTCTTCTATATGGATCTGATGAATGCATTTTCTTAATGGAGACTCCCTCCTCTCATATAACTCTAGCCTCTATCAAGTTGACATAAGACTAGCTAGCATTGGGGCTAATGTGAAAGGTGTTGTTTCTCTGACTTCCTTCTTTGTCTGTTTGTCACTTGTATATAGGAGGGCTACTGGTTGTTTTGTTTTTCTTTTAGTTAATATTGTATTCAGAATCTCAATTCCCTGATAAAATTTTAGGGGTCTATTATATATACTATCATATCATCAGCAAGTACTGGTACATTGACTTCTTCCTTTCCAATTTGTATCTCAGTGATATCCTTCAGTTGTCTTACTGCTCTAGCTAAGACACAAAGTACTAAATTGAATAGGCATGACTAGAATGGACAGTCTCACCTTGTTCCTGATTTAATGACATTCATATTTGTATGACTGGTATATCAAGGGATTGTCTAACCAGTTAATGTACTTATTTTTCACCATATAACATCACATTCATTTTCCATTTGGGAGTTTTATTTATTCCCAGTGTATTGTTCATTTCCCTGACAACATATAATATCCATAAGAGCCACATATAGTGACATATACCTGTAATCCATGCACTCAGGAGTCTGAAGCAGGAAGATCATTCTGTGCTGCCCCAGGCTTTGCAATGATTTCCAGGACAACCTTGGCTACATAATAAGACTCTGCCTCAATTAATGAATTAGACTTTAAAAAACTCAGTGAGAGTAAAGGTTTATGCTTTGTTTTTCCCATCAGTGTTTCTCAAGTATGTGGAAATGGTTCCAGGCATAGATTACATACATAGCAATAAATTGAAAGGTGAACAGATGCACCAATGTAAAGACTGAGCATGACTTTTGTTCTCGGGTAAACACAGATGTATTTTCAAGGGTTTATGAAATTATTTGAAAGACACAGAAATAGTTGTAGTAGAGACACCTCTGTAAGCTAATAGCCCCTCCTTCAACTTTCTCAGGAGTTTTCATGGGCAGAAGACACAGCCTTGTATGATTCCAACAGCCCAGATCAGGGGAAGCAATTTTCTCAGTAGATCTCCCTGATACTGGCATCTTCCTGAAAGAGGCAGTTTCTGCTTCTGCTCTCAGACATGGCTGTAAAGAGAAGGAATAATGCTATAGTAAAATACAAACAACCTGATTAACAAATAGACAATGGACTTGATTAGACATTGCTCCAAAATAGATATACAAATGTGCTCAGCACACAAAAAGGTACTCAATACATTAAAGAAATGCAAATCAAAACCACAGTGAGATATCACCTCAAAACCATTAGAGTCGGAACTATTGGGAAAGAAAAAGGTAAAAGAGAAAATAATAAGTGTACTGGCTAGTTTTGTGTGTCAA
>JADRCD010014307.1:0-10144 GCA_019843815.1 Montemys delectorum
GTGTGTGTGTGTGTGTGTGTGTGTGTGTGTGTGTGTGTGTGTGTGATGTAGTTGTTGATGGCTGCAGTGTTTCTGTTACATTTGAGACAAGGTCTTGCTATATAGCTCAATATGGCTTGCTTCATTTGGAGAGACTCTCTACCTTTGAGTGAGATCACTCTTGATATCCAACCAAATTTTTCAACCATCATCATTCCCCCACCCCATAATATTGGGCCATTTTGACCCATCTTTAGCAGGAATTTTTCTTAGGTTGGTTTGGCAAGAGTCACTGTACCCTCCACCCGCTCTCTACAAAGCCCAAAGTTTGAATTGGCCTTGAACTCGGGATCTTCTTCCTTTTTCCTCTCAAGTGTTGGGATTATTAGAATGTGTCACCATGCCTGGATGGATATACTTGATGCATAGTGAATATATTTATATTACTACTGAAACTGAACATTAAATGCTTCATATTTAATAAGAAAGCCAGGAGTAAGTACTTGACTTTCGTCAGACTCATTAATATGTGCCAAGTCACCCTCCCTTATTTCACATCTCTGAGTATTCACATGAGCGTCCTACCTGTGTTCAGGCTTCTGCTGCACTGTAGTGTAGGCCTTGGCTATTGGAGCTAGCCATAACAAGACCATGTAATGCTACTGTATAACCACTTTTTTCTTAAAAACTTTTGAATAAATTGAATCTTATATGAAACCAGTAATTTAAAGACCACAAAGCAAATCTAGATCTTTCTTTGAATTTCTGTACAATTAGTGCACAATTTATGATTTCTAAGAATAAAGTTCTTCATGGTACTCTGACAAAAGAAGTCCATATTACAAGGAGAGAGAATTAAAGCAGAGTCAATTCCAAATATGTAGAAAATGAAATCACACAGAATTTAATTATGAAATTCATATTAAACCCTACCAAGGTTCCTTCCCTGCCAAACTTTAGTCAAGCTCATTTGAGCCCTCATCTTAATCAGGCCTGACCTGTGGCTTCTGTCTCCTACTTGGTAGAGTACAAAAATTCTACATCGTTTAGCAGGCGTCCCTATCCTCAGGGTGACATCACTCTTGACATGAGATCAAATTCCTCATCTCTCACCAGGCTCCAGCTACCATCTGATCACCTGGACTGCCTTTGGCAAAAATTATGTTTAAGTTAGTTTATCAAGAGTTACTGTATCCCCTTGGCCCTTTTAGTAATTTTTCATCCACTGACTCTGCATCTCAGACATAAATCCTCGCTTTCTTATGCTATGTCTGAATTGATCCATTCTATTTGGAGGTCTCTCTTTCCGGACTGCACCAATTTCTGGGTAAAATCTGGTTTTATCCACAATTTTCTCATTTGCATCTCTGGTCTGATACTTCCTTGCCTTCAATGTACCCCCAGGTAAATCTCATACAGCACCACAGGTGACCATCACTGATCCAAGTCAAGATGTAGTACAAACTTCTACAGTCTCCCTGTGCCTTTTACACCACAGACAAGATTATGTGGCAATTAACTGCCCCCTGATCAGTTTGCATCAGTACCGTTCAATTCTCTTTATCTACTCCCTCCCCTCCCCTCCCCTCTCCTTCCCTTCCCTTCTCCTCTCTTTTCTTCTCTTCTTGTATGTGGATGTGTGTGTGTGAAGGCCAGAAAACAGTCTCAGTTATTATTTCAGACACTTTTCCCTTTTCTTTGGAGACAAGGCCCTTCATTAGCCCAAAATTCACTAAGTAGGTTAGGCTGGCTAGCCAGCTATTCCAGGGATCTGTCTGTCTGTCTCCACTTCCCCAGTGATGGAATTATAAGAGTGTCTAGTCACACCTCACATTTTTTATGTGTTTTCTAGGGATCAATCCTAGGTCGTCACATTTGCAAGACAGGGCTTTACTGACTTAGTTATAGAACTACCAGGCCCCTTAATCCTATTCTCTTGATAATCTTAGCCTGTTCGTTCAACAAAAATATGAGTTATTGCAGAGATTTTATCCCTCTGACTCAAATTCCCAGATTAACATAGTGGAGACAGCAGCAGAGGGTCTAGACAGCAGATTCTGCAACTTTACCCTGCCTGCACTCAGCACACAGGGCCTGGGGCAGATGATACAGTAGTTCCCTGTGACAGACGTTTGTAACTTATATTCCCTGCTGTACTAGGACAGCAAGTCTGCAAAACAGGGCCTTGCCTTGAGTACACACTGCCTAATAAGTAAGATATGTCCCTCCAAGATTATAACATGTACATCTAACAGGAACTTGTTTATGCTGAGTGAGTTATTTGTGACTGCAAATATTCATAAACTGTCTTCGTTTAAAACTAGGTCCTCTCCTCTCCCCCTCTTTTTTGAGACATGATTTTTTTACATAGCCCAGGTTGACAATTCACAATCTTCCTGTCCCAGCCTCCTCAAGAGCCAGGATAACAGGCATACACCACCAAACCAGACTTATAAACTAATTAAAATATTTTAAAAACCTACAAGGAATAAAAGAAGACACCTATAATTTTCATCTTAAAAATGTAATTTATTCTGTGGTAAGACTTATCTAAAGCAATTATCCAAGAATTCATAGAAAAATAGTGTCAGCTCTCTGGCAAAATGTTTATCTGAAATAATGTTCAAAGAATACAGCTTTATCTCACACTACAATAAAGCCAGGGAAGGCTAACCATTGTCACTAAATCCAGGACCATTCACTGTAATACACATATCGGCATCTGTGTTTAGAGAGAGGTTTTTAAATAGACTCACTCCATAGATCCATTCCAGGAAATCCAGAAGCAACAGTGCCAACCAAGTGCTGAAATAAGACAGTGTCCGAGACTGCCCCTGCAGCTGACCGGTTTTCTGTTGCAAGGCTCACAGACATCTGCTGTGTACTCAGATGAATGCTAGTGATGTCAACATCAACACATAAATGACAGAGGAGGCAGAGGTTCACACTCTTGATTCATCGAAAAGGGATTTGTGAGAAAGGGGATCACAGGATTAGAGCAATGGCTCATTTCTCAACCTGGAGAAATTCTCAGCTGTCTCCCTCAGGTCTATTCTTTGTATCCGCCATGGAATAATCATACTAAGCAAGCTTTGTGAATGTCAGTGCTGTTACTTACAATAATTAAAGACATGCTGCATTCCCTGGGAACTACCAATCTGTTACAGTGGCATAGCACTGACCTCCCCAAAGGAGGTCAGACCCAAGAATACAGACTCAAGTGTTTCTAGACTGCTCAGAAATCTACTGACCATCACTTCCATTAATGAGTTCTTTTAAACAGAATGTTCTTTCCTGATTGTAGTGCTGTTGTCTACACAAAGCTCTGAAGTCACAATGAAACACATTAATTATCCCCAAACTGCAGACTTTGACAGGCAGTCTCAGTGGAAAATCACTGCAATGTATTTAATTGGCAATGGGTTAGACATCCTCTCCTAACGCCCCTCCCCCACCTTCAGTAACAGCTAGATCTTGGAACTGCTTAAGTCTAAAAGACCCTAAATTCAGGAAGTGCTGGTTTTATTTTTATTGTTTAATTTCATCCAAAATGAGTTTTTCAGAGGTTTGATTAGAAACATCTTTATTCTTTTAGGTATGTAACATTAACAATATTAATTTTTCATTTTACCATCTTAATGACAAGAAAGTCTAATCCAGTGTTACATGGGCATGGTAGATTTTATATTCAACAATTGTTAACCATTTTGTGACCCACAAAGTCTTATGTAGTAATGAGGGCTATTATTTCTATATTCGGCACTAGGCTTATTATACTATTTAACCATTGAACATTTTTCATACATTGTTCCTCTTGTCTGGATTTTTTTTTCCTTTACCCTCTTCACCCAAGTAGCCTCTATTCATCATCTCGGCTGTCCCTCATTCAGAACTTTCTGGTCATAGCACCACTTCACTTGGCCTCATACAATGACAACTTCATGATCTGATTGAGGTACGACTGTCCCTAGTATAGCAGTGACAGTGACACCCCGCCCCCTTTCTTCTTGGCATCTGAGTCCGAGCAAGAGACTCAGCATATAGTAGACACACCCACCAGAAACATGTCTGGATAATGAGTAAAAGGAAATGGTTGCTTCAGAGGCACCATCACTATCAAAGACAGTATCTGGCAGGGCCAGACAATCTCAAAATGTCATCTGCAGAGAATGCTTTCTGAATTTGGGGGATTTAACCTGTACATCTGTCTGTTTCCAAAAAAAGCAACATCTCTATAAATAGATACATACACACACACACACACACACACACACACACACACACACACACACAGAGTGAAGATTCTATGACATAGGAGTCAAGTTTTTTCTAGACTTTTTTTTTTTTAACTTATTTTTACTAATGACAAAACCTTTAAGGATTTACACATTAGAGCCAAGAATCTTTGTAAACCATCAGTCAATTAGGAGAACTACTGATTTTTAAAGTTGATCTAACAAGAGAAAAATGTCAGAAAACTATAAAAGCACTCCTTAGGAGACTGCCACTCTCGTAGAGATGGAGAGCTTCCTTTCAAAGCCATAATTATGCTTCTTCACATGAGGGCTTGATGAAGAAGTTGGTTCCCCATGAGTGGCCATGTTTTATCAAACAGTAGACTGTTACTCGGCACTCTGTGAGGGATTTAAATTCAGACCTCTGAGGAAAACACCAAGATGTGACTCTCGTCATGCACTCTCTTTGGGTGAAAGCTCCTTGAAGTGACTGGAATCACTATGATTTCACTGGGTGTACTTTCCATTTGACACACTGAATTCATATAAATCCACTTGAGATACGGTATCACAATTTCCTACTGGCCTCATGTAAAAAAGCCTTCGTGACAGAACGCCGTGTGATTCACGGCGTTCCCTTGAAGAGCAGTTGGCATACAGGGCCGCTCTACAGCAAGTGTTTTCCCACGGATTGGTATTACAGATGCAGTTATGGCAGCCTTGTTACACATTTCCTTTCCTAAAACAGTGGCCATACTATCGGGTATTTCCTTGTCATTGTCCCTTAAGACTCTGACAGGGTAGCCCAGGTAAAAATAGAACTCTTTCCAGGCCTCAGGAGGAAGCCAGCAATGAGGAGAACTCACCATCACAGCTGGGTTCTTCACAGTAATACAGGGGGTTGTGGCTCGCAGGGCTCCACTAATGCCATGGTAGTATTTGAAACAGATTTTGATCTCCGCTGCAAGGCAAAAGGAGAAAAACAGTTGAATCCACCAAAGAAATGCCACATCCCTCTCAGGCACTCCTTTCTATACATGATTCTTTTTTCCCACCAGCAGCAACCGATTTTTACCAATTCCTGATGAATTTTTCTTTATTTTGCTTTTTCTCTATTGCCTTTTTTTCCCCACAGGGTCTTGAGCTGTACATCACCTGAGCTAGTCTGTAGCTCTCTCTGTGGCTCAGAAGAGCCCTGAACTCTGAATCTTCTCACCACTGAGAAGCCACTGAGCCCAGCTTTGCTGAAACTTCGTAAGAACACCTCAACTGCATCAGAAAAACACGGCATGCAAACAATCTACTGAATGTACTCTGTAGAGTGTAGGTAAGACTATGATCCTCTCAGCGCCACCTGCCAAGGTACTCACAGTACCAGGCAGTGCTCGCATCTGGGTTGTTATCTAGTACCCACTTTAGCCTGTCCTGGGTGACAGGTGAGCGGTTCAGGTTTTCTGTAAGCCAGCTCTGCACCCCACTGACAGCTTTTAACCTCTTCAATATAAACAGATCATAGCTATTACTAGAACTATAAAAAAACAAAGCAGTCTAACAAAGCATGGGCTGGGTGGACTCTCTAGGAATCCATATGACTTTAATCTTCCAAGTGACTGGAATGAGCTACTAAGTAGTGATCAGACCTGGAAACCTGAGCCCTAGTAATGAGCACATAGACACTCGCATACCTTATACACTTGCTTGGGCAACTAAGTTTGAGGAAAGGCAAGGCATATGCCAATTGCAGTTTATAGAAAGCAGTTAGTTTCCAAAAGCACGAAGTGAATGTGTTTCAATATAAACCAAGAGTCAGGGGAATGTCTCTGCTCACTAAGGCCTGAATCACCGTGACATGTATTTTCTCCCAGGTGTCCTTCTTTAGATATAATGGTGCTGGCAAGCAGGGCAGGCCACAGATGGGCAGTTCTAGCCTACAGAGGGAGTTCCTCTCAACTGAGTCACAGAATTTTCCACACATTTTCCTAAGTAACTTAATTTACCACTGACTTTGCTGAGCATGTCAAATGGCGTCCTGTGGAGTACTTGACTTATGCACTAAAAGAGAATGATATAAGGAAAACTTTCTTCTGAGAATTTATATTGCCTTAGTCCTCTTATCAATGGCCAAATGTTAACCCCAAGGAGAGTTCCATCATAAGCTAAAAAATCAAGTCCACCTATCATCTATGTATCTATCTGTCTGTCTGTCTATCTGTCTGTCTGTCTGTCTATCTATCTATCATCTATTTATCTATATCTAGATATGTATCTAGTGTGTGTGTGTATGTATGTATGTATGTATGTATGTATGTATGTATCTATCTATCTATTATCTATCTATCTAATATTTGTAGTTGTTTCTGTGTTTTGAGACAAGGTTTCTTCATGTAACAGGGCCCTGGCTGTCCTAGAATTCACTTTGTAGACCAGGTAGAACTCAAACTCACAAAGATTCATCTGCCTCTGCCTCCTGAGTACTAGGATTAAAGACGTGCCACCATGCTCAGCTAATACCAAGTCCTTTCATATATACTCATTACCACGGAATAATTCACAATTTAGTTAGGATCACTAATCAAAAGATTTTACTACGTACCAAGCAATATGCATGCTCACCACTGTGCCAGAGAGAGAAAGGGACTCCGGGAGTGACATCTGGTCTAGCAGTCATTTTACAGTTTAACTGCTGAGATGACAAGTCCAGGCATGGCAAATCACAAAATAAAGACATTGAAGAGGAAAAGCACTGGGAGGAGGCACATGAGGACCAGAGAGGAGGTTAGTGAGAGCCCAGTGGAGCCTCAGGACAAGGTCTCAGGATGAGACTCAAGACTAAGGAGGAGGCAGGAATTGGTACAGGGTTTGTAGGACCTCGAGTCTGCTTGAGAACCTCTGTTACTGTTCTCTGCCTCACTTGGAACACTCCTGCAAATGGCTTTCCTGAACACTAACACAAGTTTGGAGATGTTTTTGAAATCTCCAGATGATATGAGCAAAGCCACCCCCCCTCCACTTGCTTTCTTCTGTGGCAATACTCTGCAAAAGCAAGCCTAAGTCACACCCCAAGGGCTGTCAAAGCAGAGCAAAACCCAGTAGCCTTTGTGAGGAGTTGTATGGGCATGAGCTCATCTGCACCACACTCTAAATACTGGAGAGTTGGCCGTCTGTGTGAGTCTGCCTGCTGCAGTACTCGTAAATCAATAAACATGGTGAGCTTTGGTAAGACATCTTCCATCCACTCTTAGGTTAGAGGCGCAGCCTGCACATCTTGAAGATTTTAGTAACTAGGAAACAGACCAAGAAAACACCACTGATTGTTTTAATGGGAGGATGTTGACCATGGCAGCTTTGCTAACTGATGCATCTGGGGTATCACTTCCTGTTACAACAGCAACAAGGACAATGACAACACAATCATCACCTATGTAACAATTCAGAGCCCACACGATTCCATGGTGAATTTATCATGAACTGTACACAAGTAGATTTTGTGGTGCTGATCACTAAGACCCTTCAGAGCCAATACTGAAGAAGTAGAGAGCTGAGGGGTTTGAATCAATCAGCCAGGACAAACCATACACAGTGCTAAGTCATCAGAGAGAAGAGCAGGGTCCTAGACAGAATAGGAGTTGTGTTTGTACTTGGATAGGAGTCAAACTGGTTCCTTCAACTGGATACCAGAACAACTTCTACCCTTAAAATATAGGACCCATGGTGAGCGGTATTGTTTTTGCCTTCAGCTATTGTTGAGTGCTTTAGGAGGACATTCACGATCTTTTTAAAAATGAGAGAGTAAGATTTCAGCTAATGAACTTGAATCCCATCATGGTGGGACGAGGGGATTGAAAGATTGTTCAGAGGGTAGAAATGGAGGGCTGGCGTTCAGATGGCAGCTCTAACTGTAAGTGGAAATGCCATATAATAACATTGTAGAGAAACATATACCAGAACACCTGTGAACAAATGTAAATGTAAGGACTGAGTGTCCAGACGGGGAAGTGTCCAGGGCCATGAGGCCAGACTCATTCAACAGCAAGAAAGAACATGGACAGAGGAGCCAGAGGTGTCCTATCTTCCCTAAACACTTTCCCCACAAACTGGTGTGGCAGGCAATAATTCTCTTAATGCCTTCAAGCTACAGGGAAATAAAACAAAGGAATCTCAGAAAAAACAAGAATATTTTCTCTAGAGTATGCATCTAATGTGTGCTGGCTCAGAAGGCAGCAGGGCAGGGAAAGATGGGGCTTCCTGCATCTGGGGTTTGGGTGGGTTGTGGCTGTCCTAGCCTCAAGAGGAAGGGTGTGGCCTGATGACATCTTCCTTTCTGGGGCCTCTTCTGATCCCTGAAGCTAAACATGAATTACAGAATTATATCCAGGTCCTCCTAATAAGGTGTGGGTTTGCTTATGTAAATCTTCTATTTGAATGTTTACAAGACAGACACGTCTCTTTATCTTGAAACTTTGAATCCTCTAATGTTTATAAATACAAATAAAAGATTTCCCTAAGGAAATAGCCCGTCACTGCACCTCCACCACAGGGAGCGGACAGAGTGTTGGTCGGAGAGCAGGGGAGGAGGAGACGGAGCTTCAGACAGCATTTAGGAACCTAACATGTTCCTCAGAAAAGGGACTTCTCTATATAATATCTCCATGCAATTATGTTATCATCTATTTAAAAAGTACAGACTTCTAGATCAATATAGGAATAAAATATTTCTAGGTAAAGAATGTGAAATTAGTCACCAGTTCCCTTCATGGGAAGGACACTTGTAATTGGTATGATGCCAGAGACAGTGACTTCTACTTTTGCATATTTTAAAAATTACGTTCTTTTCATGAATAGATGAATTCTATTCAGAATGCATCTTCTAAAAGCAATCAACCCAGTCATATCAGCCCTGGATACATATGGGCTAGTCTCATATGATGATACTGTAAGCTTTCTCTGAGAAAAGATTCTATGGTCTACCCCCACAAGCCAGGGATTTACTTCAAAGACTGAGATCTAGCCATCACCTTACACAACGGCATGCTCGTTTAGGCAGTCCTTCACAGACTGTTGTCCTTTAGGAAGTATGGATTACCCCATGGTGTGTAAGCTGGATATACAATTTAACCATACACATTGGTGAAATGGGAATGCCCTTCTTCCTTTCATCATTTCTCTTTCACTAAAACAATGTGAGCTAGAAATGGAGGGCTGATGCTCAGGCAATAGTTACCTGTCATTTCTCACTGTAAGAGGAGACCTCGTATAAGCTCATTTATTCTACTATACAGCTTTTACCATCGCTCTGTGTGCTGTCATGGAATGGTCCTACTGTTGCCATATTACTCAGATGATACAAACTGAGGAAGGTCTCACTTTAACCTTTACACTTCTAAAGAGATTGACCCACAGTTCCAGCAGCATGCTCACTTGCCATTTGCAGGTCGTTGCAAGTTGTCTGTGGGTCTGTGCAGTGGGAAAGCCTTCCTTGATCAAGGTACAGCGTACCAATCATGAAAACAAATGATGGGCAATCTCACAGTGGATGTGACAGAAATCTCATGGGATGAGAGAGCTGACTGAACCCAACACATGGCACATGAAGAATGACACTGGAAAGTGTCAAGTCTCCAGGAGACTGGCACTTTGTGCCAGTGAAAAGGAACTGAAAAATGTTGGTGTTAGGGCAGAGGTCCTGGTGGTAAAAATAGGAGACTGAGGTCACTCATCTCTCCCAGTAATAATCACCCTACCACATGCATATTTTTCAAGGTATCAAGTTAGTCCAGCACCCCTCAGTGGTATGATTACCATACTCACTACTTGCATTGCTAATGTTGCTTCCAAGGATGGAGACAGGTAAAATTCTAAAAATATTATAAAATTACTGCAAACATTAGCGTTTTGGTTTTTGCCTTAACAATCACAAAGCAATTCAGCCA
>JADRCD010014328.1:0-10162 GCA_019843815.1 Montemys delectorum
TGTGTGTGTGTGTGTGTGTGTGTGTGTGTGTGCGTGCACACGCGCGCATGCAGGAGAGGTAGGGGTTTTCTTTTCTTCTCTGTGGAAGAGGAGGTGGACATGAGCCAGGGCAGGAAGCCATGGCCACTGGGACAATTAACCCAGCATTTAATTGCCTTCTCTATAGACACCAAAACCCCTGCTTTTTCTAGAGTTGGCACCAGCCACAGTCTAATAGGGTTGAAAGGTGTCCTCTCCCCACTCTATGCGCACAGTGGGAATCTCTCGCGTCCTTAAGGAGGTGGGCTGTGGTCCTTTCAATGTTCCCAGGACAGCCTTAGTGGATGAGACTCCTTCTCTTTCTGAGGTGGGGATGTGAGTCACCAAGGCAGAATCTGGGGCCAGCTAGGGAAAACTATATGGCCTTTATACCTTGTCTGAGTCTAGTCACAGCCGGAAAGTAAAGTGGCAAACGGAAGTCAAGAAAGCTAGTGTCTGAAGTCCCAGCTCTGGTGGATCAGTGGGGTGCTAACTGACAGACTGGGCGGGCCTGAAGCCTGGGAAGTGAGTGGGACTCATTTTTGTCCTTCGCTGACAATGCAGACTCAGGCAAAGGCTCCAGTAGATGGGGGAGGGTAGCTGGAGAGTTCTGGGCTCTCTCCTCGGCTCTGCCATTCATATGTGACCTCCACTCAGTGGCTCTCCACTGAGGGGTGACTTTGCTCTCTCCGTCCTGGAGACATTAGGCAAGCTCCGGAAACCTTCTTGGTTGTCATGACTTCGGATTGTCAAGAGGCCTGTCATAGCAGGAACTGAATGACCAAGGCCAAAGCTGCAATCAGGATGTATGACTAGGTAGGGAGTGGCCCCACAGCAGAGTTACCAACCCACAGTGTCACTGCTGTGAAGTCTAGAAACCCTACCTTTCCGGGCCTTAGTTTCCTCATGTAGAGGAAAGAAGTGACCGTAACAGTAACGTCTCTATCAAGCTGCTGTGAAGTTCAAATGACCCAACATACGCTTTTAGAGCAGCACCCGGCACAGAGAAAACATGACAGGGGGTTACTTTTAATTCAGTGGTTGTCATCCAACTGAACACGGGAAGTGAGGGCTGGGGAGAGTTAGCAGGTCACTGGGGAAAGGGGGATAGTCCCCAATGCAGGCTGGTTGGGGTTGAGAGTTTAGAACTAAGCAGACACGATGAAGAGCAAGGGGGCTCAGAGAAGTGGGGTCTTAAACAGTCTCCCCCAGCTCTGGATGGCATCTGAGGGCTTCCCACATGCAGGACAAACAGCAGGGGAGCAGGCAATCAGAGGAACCACCCCCTCCATCCACTGCTGCAGAGTGGCTCATACTCACGCCCCTTCTTCATCTACCCCAGGGAGGTTCTCTAATGTCCTATGGCAGCTATGAGGTACCTTAGACAATGACCATCCCCCAGTCTGGGTGGAGAATGGGGACTGGAAACATCCTGGGATCTGAGTCCTAAAGGGCACAGAATTTTGCACTGGATGATGGAGTTCTTCCAATCTTAAAAACAGATGAGGGTCCGCCATCTGCAGGAAAATGAACGAAGCTGAGACAGATTGATCACATTAAGTGAATTAAGTCTATCTCAGAGAGGAAAATATCATATTAGGAGCCCTTTCACAAGGGTCTCCTAGATTTCACATAGATATATGAAGTTCATATGCATATATGACTTGAAAGTAGGCATGTAACTTTCTCGGGAGACAGAGGGTACCAATGCAGAACGGAGGAGGAAGGGAAGGGTAGAAGTGGGTGGGGCATACTCAACACACAACCATGTTTGTCTGAAGGTATCTTCATCTCACACCATATTACAAGCAAGGTATACATAAAAGGGGGGCATTTCAAGTTGTGTTTGGCCCTGCAATTGTTTAATCCTGTTCCCCAAAGACAATTCCATCTGGACCCACAGAATGTGGCTTTATTTGGAATTAGAGATTTTGCAGAGGTACTTAAGGTCATGGACTAGAGCTGGGGAACTATCCTGGAATAGAGTTGTCCCTAAACCCAGCAATAGACATGCTTTTTTGTTTGTGTGTTTGTTTGTTTGTTTTTTCAAGACAGGGTTTCTCTGTGTAGTCTTGGCTGTCCTGGAACTCATTCTGTAGACCAGTTTGGCCTCGAACTCAGAAATCTGCCTGCCTCTGTCTCCCAAATTCTGGGATTAAAGGCGTGCGCCACCACTGCCCAGCTACAATAGACATGCTTGGCAGAGACAGAAATAAAGACACAAAAATAGAGAGGGCAAGGTAATGAAATAACAACAACAACAATAATAATAATGAGCATAATGATACTAATTTTGTTGTTTTAAAAGGCTGAGTCTATAGCTGTAGCCTCCAGTAGCAAGGCCCTGGGGCCTGAGGCGGGCTGGCAGCCTCAGGGGCTGGAGAGCGTGGAACAGGCCCTTCCTCAAACGCTCCATGGTGTAGACACCTTGGCTTTTCATCCAGATTGGAAAAAGTGAATTTTGGTTGTGGTCATTTGTATGACAGACCACCCCACAAAAACAAAACAAAACAAAACAACAACAACAAAAACCAAAAAAACAATTCATGTTGAGCATTTCTAATGAGAAAGCCCCAAATCTGATGTAGTCCAGTATACCCTGAGAGATTATTCTGTGGACCCTGAGAGCGAGCATATTCTAGAGAAACTAAACAGCAAGAACAAATCTGAACTCTTCTGGTCCTAAACCTTTCTGATACAGATACAAGACAGAAAACCATCAAGGCCAGAAGGCCTCATTGTGAGCTGTAGCAGAGGCCAAGAGCTGGCCCTGGCCCAGGTTCTCTTCAGCTCTGGGCCAAAGCTTTCAACATCTTGACCTGAGATGACACCATGGAGTAGGGACCTTTCTTTCTTGCATCCAGAGCACTCTACACTTGGCAGGATCAAAGTCTTTGTACCAGTTAACAGGGTCACTGGATGGCTAGTTAGGCTGAGGCAGTGTAAACAAACAACTGAATGGGAAGTAAAGAAGAAAAGAGAGAAAGAATGGAAGAACACGGGAGCTTTACTAATTGTCCCAGCTCTTTGGGTAAGGAATTGAAAAGAAAGTGGTTATCCATTGAAGAGGGCTGAGGTACGGAAAACCTGGTCTCTCTGTGTCGATGTCAAGCAACCATCGTAGGGTGGGCACAAAGCTGGCTCTGGTTTGCAGCAGCAGAGAGGCAAGGGCCAGGCAAGTGGGAGTACCCAGGCTGGGGAGAGAACAGTTCAATATGGAAAGTGTTTTCTGCGCAGCCAGAGGTGCCCATTTCCAGCCCTTTTCAATTTGCACACTTTCCCTCCAATGACTCCTTGAGGGTAATTACGGTTCTTTTCACAAATGAAGTATGGAAGATGGGAGAGAGACAAGGGCTGTCGATAGCCAGTTCTGCAGGAATGCACGGGTCTGTCTCCAGGAGACACAGAAAAGCATCGATTTCTCTTCCTAGGGGAGGCAGAGCATGAATGGAGGGTGCTCTGGGCAGAAAGGCTGGAGTGGGAGACATCGTCTCCACCTCCACAGGGGCTCTCGGTCCAACAATTGGTACTACCAAGCCCCAAAGATGAACCAAATAGAAGAGGTGGGGGTCCTCCCACCCCCTGCAAGTGCTTGAAAACCCATGGCAGTGTTTTTTTGTTGTTGTTGTTTTGGTTTTTTGTTTTTCTCCCATGGATAAACGATAACCAGGTCTCCAGCTGCAGACAATGAGATGTTCGGTGGTTCAGGAGCCTATATTTCCACCATAGATTCCGAGAGCACCCTTGCAGTTGGGCACAGTAAACAGCCACAGGAGGCTGCTGTTAGGGATCTGGGAGCAAACAGACATCCTCAAGCTGGACCAAGACGCTGAAGTTTGCAAGATGAAGCATCCTAAGAACAATTGTACAGTTTTACTGTTGAGTTTGCAACCCAGCTGCTGGCTTCCAATGGCCCACGGCCCACAGCTCAGGGCTGCGCACTGACAGAGAGCTCCATGTCCACATCAGTTAACACTCTACCACCTGGGTGCCATGCCCGAGCTTGCTCTTCAGCTCCACACCCTACTCAGGGCTCTGCATCAATGCCTCATCAAATCCTCACAGGCGCCTGAAGAGGTCGATGCTATTTTCCTTATTTGCTGTTGAGGAAATTAATGCTGAGAGTTGTGAAACCGCGTTCAGGGGCCATGGGTTCAGGACCTGACATACAGATGAGTGGGCTGCAAACCTCGACCTTGCTGCCTCTGCTCCAAGCTGCCAAACACTAAGGAAAACTGATGGGTTTAGCATAGGAACTACGGAAGACAGCCATCCATTCTGCCTTCCTCAGGTATCGTGGGATGATGAGGCTCCAGAATGGCATGCAGAATTGAGAGCAAGAGGAGTAAAGGGACCAGCATGCACCATACCCCCTTTTGATTGGACTTCAAATCCTTGCCACTGGGCTCAGCCGTTGACATCAAGAACCCATTCCAGGCTACTGTCCTGTCCCAGCCGCCACTTTGTCCCCTGCTCATTAGAAATGTAATCACCCTCACAGTGGCCCCGTTCTTGCCAACACCTCCAACCTCTTTGTCTCCCCTCCACGCACACCTTATTCAGCTAAATGCCAAGTCGAGTTTAATCTAACTGATCCCCTCTATATTTATTTTCCTGCTGAGGTATTGGCTTTCTAAGGAAAGCAGGATTAGAGGATGATAGTCTGTCCACAGTTCAGTCTCCACCCTAGGTCAGACCTCAGCTCTGTCGGCATGACCTTCCAGGACCTTTAACCTTCCATGACCTTCCCTGCGTCAACTCCAGCTGCAGCTCTTCCAGCCCCACCCCCACTGGCCCGTTCAGTTCGTATTCTTCTGCACAGCCCTCATCCCCGCCTTACTGCTCACCCTCAGAGTCTGATGCCTGGGAGAGGAAGAGGCCAATTCCAGGGGCAGCGGGCACTCTGATAACTTATTGCCCAGACCTCTCTCCCCCACCAGGTGCGTTATGAGTTGTCATTTACATGCAGTAAAGCCTGCTTGTCTGAAGCATACGACTCAGTGGTTTTTAGTGTATGGACAGAATTGTGCAGCTATCTGCACAATTGTTCAGTCTCACTCACTACATTCCCATCTCCTCGGAAAGGAGCTCACGCCACTTGCGGTCACTCTGCTCCCCGCCCCCAGCCCAGGGCCACCGCTAATCTGCTTTCTGCCACTCTAGATTTGTCTGTTCTGGACATTTCATGTAAATGGAAGAGTAGGACATGGAGCCTTTTGTGCCTGACTTCTTCTATTTAGCATAATGGCTTTGAAGTTCTTCAGAGGAGCGCCTGTCAATAGTTAGTCCTTTTTGTGGTGTGGCTCTAGCACCCATGCTTAGGAATCTACCACAGATGGCTCTTTGGGTTCTGCCTACATTTTGTCTGTGAAGAATAACACCACCATAACAGTACACAAGGCTCTGCATGCACACATCTCCCTCTGCCATGGGTGGACAGCTAGAATGGTACCCAGACCTTGTAAGCTCATCTGCATCTTTCTATCCTCCATCCCCAGCATCACTGACTGAGGTGTCTCCAATGGTTATAGAGTTCCATGCCTGTTCTCTGTACTCCCTTGTGTTGCTTTTGTGTTGCTTTTATGCACTCAGGCTATTCTCTCTCTCTCTCTCTCTCTCTCTCTCTCTCTCTCTCTCTCTCTCTCTCCCCACACACACACACACACACACACACACACACACACACACATATATATATATATATATATATATCTACAGTATGAGGTTACTAACAAGACCCACCTGTTGTGTTGCTATGAGGACAATGATAAAGTTAGGATGGACAGACCCTGAGGTGGCCCCCTCTTCCTGCTGTCTTCCCCTTTGGGTAATCTTCCTCTCTTGAGTGAGGTTCAGTTCCATGACATGCTTCTAACAGAAGGGGATGGAATGGATGCACTCTGAATTTTCTCACTTTGTAGAAACTTCCATCTTAGTGACCTGGACAGGGACTACCAGCTTGATGAGATACCAGCTTAGTGAGGTAAATGGTCTTGTTAGAGAGGCTGAAATGATAAGCTATGGGTTCGGGTGATTAGCAGGGGCCTTGAGCAGCCCCTGGAGGGACAGACTATATCAGTGGGTCTCTGGAGACAATACAGAAACTCTAACAGGTAGCTATCGAGGAGAGGAGCCCAGGGCCTTGGTGCCGTAACCACAGGGAACTTAGTTTATCAGTTCTTAGAGTGAGTCTTTCATCAGTTGAATCTCCAGATAAGATGTGTCCCAGCTCCATGTTTGGAGCCCATGAAACTCTATGCAGGGGGTCTGGCAGTCGTATCGGGACTCAAGAAGGCTGTAACTAAAGAAGGGTGTGCTGCTAAACTTGTTTGTAGTAACTCAGTGGCATAAAATGAGCACCAATGAGAGGCTCACAGAGAGCTAGCGGCCCTTGAGCATTGGCTGGTGCTGGTGGCTACAGATCAGCACCTTCCTTTAGCTCATACAAGCTAAGCCCACTTCAAGAAATGGGTGGAAAGAAGCGAATCTCCTTCACTCATTGCCCAGGATCTCCCCAGGTCCCTGTGTTTGCTTCCTGTCCTTCTGTTCACCCCTGACTTTGCTGACCCCCTCTATCTTCCACAGAGGCTGTTCTCTTCAAGAGAAGTGTGATACACCGGGTGGTGTTTGGCTTCTCCCTGATCTTTGATGTCTTTGACTAGAGGAGCTTAGAACTTTGTCCAAGGGAGACATTGTATCCAGGCCCCTTTCAAAAAGGCTCCAGGCTGATCAGACCCATCAGAGTAGCTCCTAGTAATTTCCATTCATTTATTTGCATCTATTATTAATCCACTCATCCACCCATTCATCCATCCAGGCTTACATATACTCGCACACATTTGGATGTTGCAGATGTAGTACTGAGACTCATAGTAACAGGCACAGTCCTCATTGTCAGTGGAGAGTCTGTTCCTGGCACAGAGGGAGATAAGTTGATAGGTAAATGAGCAACGAGATTTCCGAGGTGTGTGTTATGAGCCAGGTTGAAGGGAGAGGGAAAGACTGCAATAGACAGGCTAGCTTAGACTGTGTCATCGGAGAGGGCTTCCTCTGCAGGTGACTGGGGCCAGTTGATTATAAGTTGGGCAAATAGACACCACAAAGGTTGCCAGGTGGGAGAAATTCCAGAGTGTTCAGGGAACAGACAGAAGGCTGGGAACTGGGACAGGGTTGTGAGAGCAAGCAGGAGGAGAGCCATCAGCTCAGCTAGGTCACCCCGGGACGGGGACAGGGAACATGATGGTGTTCTGGGGCCAATGGCAAAGAAGCAGAGTTGAGAGCAGAGAAGTCATTGACCTGATTTTTGTTTTGGGAAAAAAAAATCACTCTGTCGGCTGCATGACGAATAGATTATTTTGCAAGGTCGAAATCAGAAGATGAGTTGGACGGTGATTAGAGAGTGTGGGGAGAAATCAGTGGGCTCTTTGACAAAGGCTGTGGGTCAGGTTTCCCAGGAGACCAACCCTACAACCCAGGGCCTTTGTGCAGGTCATCTATTAGGGAGTACCTGTGAGAATGTCACCTGGGGAGGGGTTGTGAAGACAGTGGGACTGAGCAGAATAAGACATTTGACCATAGCAAGGTTTCCACAGAGCCTCAGCAGGAAGCTCTGAGCTGCTTGAGCCCTGGGAGATATCCTGCCTCAGGAGAAAGAGACAACCAGGTTCCTGTCCACTGGAATAGACAAGTCCTGGATGTGAGATACAGGCCTAGGGAGGGACAGAGCCGTGGGCACAGGCTGCACTTCAGCTGAAGGAAGCTACCGGAGAACGATCACTCAGTTGTCGGTTTAGGCACACCAGAGTACCCACCCATGGCTGGCATGGAGATAGAGAGAACCAGCATTCAGAACACGACTTTCAGAGCACCCACAACTGGCCCAGTGGTTGGTGAGAACAAAGGGAATCAATACTGGAGGTAGTTGGTGTGTCCGGAGGCCAGGGAGGATGGCAGCAGAGTGGACCATTGCCTGCAGGGAGACAGCTGCAGAGAGGCAGTTCTTGGAGGACATACAGTTAAGTTTTGGCCCTGTGTTCTCTAAGTGGCCAGAGGGCACCCTTGACATACTGCAGTGTGGCAAGTCAGCCTGGGACCAGTAGAAAGTCAAAGGTAAAGACACAATTTGAAAGGGGGGCCATTTTTTCAAAGCAATAGAGGAGTCTGCAAAGACATTGTAGATTGGCCAAGAAGTAGAGGGGATAGGGAGTAGGTGGGGTGCCAGCGAACACCACGACCTTTACATTTGGTAAAGTAAGAAATTTTTTTTTTAATTTTTAAATTAATTAATCAGTTTATTTTGAGACAGTCTCATGGGTTCAGCCTGGCGTTATATTCACTGTGCAGGCAAGGATGACCTTGAACTTCTGATCTTCCGGCCTCCACTCCCTGAATGTTTACAGTTATCTTGAAGGATTATAGGTATATGTCAACAAGACATGTGTGGTACTAGGGATTAAGCTAAGGGCTTTGTGCATTCTAGGCAACTCTTCTACTAACTGAGCTACATCTCCAGCTTTTTTCAATGTTTTCTTTATAAAGAGCCATATTCTTTTTTTTTTTTTTTGGTTTTTCAAGACAGAGTTTCTCTGTGTAGCTCTGGCTGTCCTAGAACTCACTCTGTAGACCAGGCTGGCCTCGAACTCAGAATAAGAGCCATACTCTTTAACCCAGACTGGCTTCAAACTCACAGCAATCCTGCCTCAGCCTTCCTAGTACTGAGATCACAGGCCAGACATGACCTACTATGTCATACTATATTGCAAAGTCTTTCCTCAAGGAAGAGCGGTTGAGGGCAAAGGTCAAGGGGAGGGTCCAGGGTGGAGATGTGGTCAGAGTTACTGTAGACTGTTTTGCTGTGTGCTGCGGTGCTGTGAGAAAAAGAGAAACAGATCTGCCAGCAGATGTCTGACCAATGGAGTTTAAAAGCTAGGTTTCTCCACTGCCTCCTCATCTGCCCATGAGGATGCTGAAGTAGAAAGTCTCTGAGAGGGTGAGCTGGGCGGGATCCAGAGTGTGGACGGAGAGTTTGGACATGGTGGGCACAGGAGGACCTGCATCTACATAGCTGGGCATTGGTAAGTGAGCAGATTGGTAAAGGAGAATGTTCCTTTTCTACTGAGCTATGAGCGCAGGGGAGGGGCACGTAAAGAGTTTGATAAGCAGCTGAGACAGTGATGTTCCTCATTCCCAGAATGCACTGGGAAAGGCTGGAGTAAGGACCTCACATCTAAGAGTCTTATCTCTTTGGGGGCTGGACGGATGCTTGATGGCCACACTGAGCTCAGAAGAGGCCAGTAGGACACAGGAGGCCTCCTCGAGACATCACCTTCACCCCTCTTGCTTTGAGATGGTCTTGGAACATGACAGTGAAAAGCTTTATGGCTTAAGACCTTTCTATCTAATGTCAGAATGTAATTTCCTGAGCCAAGGCCACCTCTCTTCTAGACAGCCATGGGACAGACCTGCCCATCTTTCCCTTGGAGACACTATCTATTCTGCCATGAGATCAGTTTCTTTCTGATCCTCGCAGCTGCATTTCAGATTTACTAGATATGACAAAAACAGTCATAGTTCAGTGGTCTTGACTCCACACTGGCTTTCATATTCAGATGACCTAGCAGATCTTCACGCCAATTTATTGATCCCCATTGGTTGTAATAAGCGGAGCTGTATCGATCGCTCTCCTTTGCGTGCGTGTTCTGTTCTGAGGACTGAGCTGTCTGTAAATCCAGAAGTCACCTTCGTTCAGTCTCTCTTCCTCACACTTCGCATCCCTTTCACCTCAGCCTCCTCAGCTGTCCCAGCTCTCCCCCTCCCTCAGGACCTATTGTAGTTCTAGCCTTATATATTGAAGTATGCTCTTCCGGGGGTTCCCTTGTCTGCTGCTGCGTCCATCCATGTTGTCATGACCACCAAGTCCTTCTCATCCACTGCACTAGTGAGCTTTTTGTCAACCTGACAGAGGCTAGGGTCAATTCTGAGAAAAATGCCTACATCCAATTGGTCTGCAGGTAGGTTTGCTGGACATTTTCCCCATGATTGATGAGGGAGGGTCAAGCCTACAGTAAGCAACACCATTGGAGGGAAAGACAGCTGAGGCGGGATGTGGTGGCACATGTTATTAATCTTTCACTGGGGGGGGGGG
>JADRCD010014412.1:0-10755 GCA_019843815.1 Montemys delectorum
TTTTTTTTTTTTTTTTTTTAGATAATTTCTTTATTTACATGTAAATTTTCCCTACCCCAGGTTCCCCTCCAAAAAACAAACAAACAAACAAACAAAAACAACAAGAACAAACTTCTTTTGCTTCCCCCCTCCCCATGCCTGCCACCCCACCCTCTCCCACTTATTGGCCCTGGCATTCCCCTACACTGGGGCACAGAACCTTCACAGGGCCGAGGTCCTTTCCTCCTACTGATGATCAAATTTGCAGTCCTGGGAATCCAATTCAGGGCATCAGGCCTGGCAGCAGGTGCTTTACTGAGCTATCTCTTCTTGCCAGTCCCATGTTAGCATTTTTTTTTCTTTTTTTCTTTTTTTCTTTCCAAGACAGGGTTTCTCTGTATAGCCCTAGCTGTCCTGGAACTCACGCTGTAGACCAGGCTGGCCTTGAACTCAGAAACTCACCTGTCTTTGCCTCTGAAGTGCTGGGCTTAAAGGTACCACCACTGCCCCGTTCATGTTAGCATGTTAGCATTTTTATTAGGTTCTTCTCTATATCAAGTTGTCTTTTAGAGTTAAATATTTGGCCTTCTTACTTTGTCTTTTGTTAAAGATATACTAATCAAAGTTAGGGTTTTCTTTCTTTCTTTTTTTTTTTTTTTCTGATTGTTTGAGACAGTTTCTCTGTGTTGCTTTGGCTGTCCTGGAACTCAGAAATCTGTCTGCCTCTGTCTCTGAGTGTTGGCATTAAACGTGTGTGCCATCACTACCCAGTCAGTCAATGTAGTCTTAATGACTACTATAAACAAAACACTGGAAATTTCTATTTCTAAATTTTGTCAATTCTTTCTCATTCATTTTTTCCTAGATATTTTAGTATCCAGCTCACTAGTTTTTATTCTTTCTGATGTAATGACATTATAGCTATGAATTTTCCTTTGATTACAGCACTGGCCTCACCACAAAGCTTTGTATATCCTCATTTTCTTCAAACTGAAAAACTGTTTTCTCTTTGTAAAGTGTTATAAAATTTACAAGTACTTACATTTATTTCCAGGTTGGATAGTATTTTCTAATTTTATTTTACTATAGAATGCAGTCTGGGCAGTTCCTACTAAATCTTTGAGGTAAATGGCTTTTTCTTTAACTGACTTTCTCTAATTTTTGTTTTTGTTTTTGTTTTTGTTTTTTTGCGGGGGGGACAGGGTTTCTCTGTGTAGCCTTGGCTGTCCTGGAACTCACTCTGTAGACCAGGCTGGCCTCGAATTCAGAAATCCACCTGCCTCTGTCTCCCAAGTGCTGGGATTAAAGGCATGCGCCACCACTGCCCAGCTTAACTGACTTTCACAAAACGTCCATGGACTAAAATTATAGCATTTGCTATAATATATAGAGGAATGAGATTTCCTCTATATTTAAATTTCACATTTGAATTTGGGTTTTCTTAACACATATTAGTGCTGAAAACAGTTTAAACAAAGTATTGTAAGTGTCAGACTTGCTGATTCTTTTCACAGCTAGTGGAAGTCACCCTTATGCATAGCAGCCATGGCTGCCGGTCCACTCTCTCCAGATTGCCCCTGGTGACCTCCTCCTTTGCAAACAAGGTCTCAGTGCTGTTCTGAATGCCATCCAGTACTTGACTAAAGTTAGGGTCTAGTCTTTGACCCAGGTGAGAGGCAATGATTCCTGAGAAACAAAGTCACCACTTCCCATTTGATGGGCGTTTGCTGTAACCCTTCCCTGTCAGAACTCAGGTCTGCTTTCTCCAGAGGCCTTCGACTTTAGCCTGCAACTCAGCAAGATGCTGATTAAGGGACCAAACATCACGTCCTGGAGAATGACAGCTGCTGTTGATCACAAGGGATTCAGTGGCCAAGCAGGTTCTTGCCGGAGTCAGACATCCTACAGACGCAGGCACAAACTGTGTTTGTACTTTACTAGACTGGACCAAACTGGATTGTTTGTTTTTGTATAAAATATGCAAGGCATTAGGACTAGCTGGGTTTGGGACTGCTGACGGAGGAGGGCACTCAGCAATGAAGTGCGGTGACAGCACCACGAGCCCTCCCTGGCTCTAAGTCCTGCTCTCCTTCTCCTTCTCTGTACTAAGACACTGTCATCCAGCTGCATCCATGTGACTGCCATCAACAGCTTTGCTTCTACACAGAGGCCTCCCTGTTTCTCAGTGAGCACTGCAGCTGTTCTGCTGGGCAGAGAGGACACTGACCCAGAAGATTCTCGCCTCTACGTGTCACATCCACAAACACCATCTCCTTCTCCTACCCTGGTTAGCTTTGACAGGCTAGGACCACAGAACACTTAGACTGAGAAGACCCTGCTTTCAAAGGCGCTACATAAATGACTGTCTGCCTTGGTCATTTTCATGTTTACTCAGAATCCCAAAGGAGGTGAACTGTGATAAATTTTACTACGAAACAGATTATCTTGCATGAAAATTCACTGTGTCTTTTTGAAAACCAATTGGGAATAATGTACAGTAGCTTCAGTGGTTGCCATTCATGATGTACTCATAACATTGACATGAACAGAGCTACATTGTCACTATAGCAATGACTACATACTGCAAAACTTGGCGGGGGCACTATTGGGCTCAACAGAAGCTGTAGCTTGAGCAAGTCATTGTTTCTTGCATAGCTGGGAAGTAGGAATGCTAAAACTCCTGTAGAAAGCTGCTAAGACTAAAGTGTGCTGGTGTAATGAGGGGTCTAATATACCCTGATATTTTCATTGTACTTGAAGCAAGTCAGAGCCAGTGTATGATTTAGCTTGGACTTTTCTTTTCATTCATTCAGTCACTTCATCCCTAAAAGGCCTCGTGGTCTAATTGGAGGATCTGACAACTCTGAACTCTGGATACTCTTAATGCCAGCAAGCAGCTGTTCAAGTCAGACCAACATATCAGGTTTGCTTAATAACATGATGGTCACTCAGGTCAAGAAGAGGGAGGAGATAGCCAGCTCGAGGCCTGTAGCTGGACTGCTCATGATTGAATGAAATCATAAAATGTAGCAGGGCAGCTGGTAATAATTCAGGTACTTCAGGTAATAATTACTGAGGAACACATTCATCTCAATTCTAAAAGTTTACTAAAGAAATTATATAACAATGTGCAGTCCAAACCATTTTAAAAATTGTTTAGCTTTCTTTATTCATTAAAAAAATTATGGCTGGGCAGTGGTTGCGCACACCTTTAGTCCCAGCGCTTGGGAGGCAGAGACAGGCAGATTTCTGAGTTCGAGGCCAGCCTGGTCTACAGAGTGAGTTCCAGGACAGCCAGGGCTACACAGAGAAACCCTGTCTTGAAAAAAATACAAAACCACCAACAACAACAAAACCCTGTGTAATCAAAGATGACTTTTCCTTACAGACTCACTAGAAAGTGTGGCCCACATTTTTGGGTACCAGATTGTTTAAATACAACAAGAATAAGTATGACAAAGCAAAAGTACATTCTCTGGGAAGCCACTGTCAGGAGACTCAGCTATGTCTTCTCAGTTTCTTTGCTGAGGCTCCAATAGCAGTGCCCCAGTTCCCCTCAGCTGTTAAGAACAGTAGGAGTGCGCACAGCCAGGAGGCTGTCAGTTTGTCTGCTTTGCCTAGGCCTGCCCCCAAGAACCTATGAAGGCAGGCCAGCTGGTGTGCAGCGGACCAACAGAACAAGAGCAAGACAGGAAGAAAGAACGGTATTGTAACATACTCCCCATACAGTGTGAGTTACAGTGTGAGGCTAAGGGAAAACAGGCTGGAGCCATGTGCCCAGGGGTCAGGGACAGGTCAAGACCATCATTCTTGCTCAGCATGGTGTCCTGTCACTCAGAACCTACCTACTAACCAGCAGCCAATATGCATTCTTCCCCTTATGCAACACCTTGTCTTTCAATACATTCTGGGAATATGGCAGCATTAACTGTGTGTGCCAGTAGCACACACCGAAACATCCAGCGACAGCCACTGTCCACCATTCTCATTCTGTGAAAACAAGGACTATTTGTTGTTTTTTATTTCCAGTGCCCAAAAAAATTTAGAAGTTCTAGTGAAACATTATCAAGATGCAAAAAAGGAAAAAGCTCCATATTTCCAGATGAAGTTAGTGCCACTCCTTGGAGGGGTTCACAGACTCCACCAAAGAGCTTGCTGGTTGCTGACTCCTTGCTATCAGGAGGCTGGGCAAGATGCCTCCATGCTCCATGGCAGCAAATCTTAAAGTGCAGACACATGGCTTAATGAACCGAAGAAGAAACAGGCACATCCGGAGCCATCGGGAATGTTTTCTGTGATCTTGCAACACACATGAGGAGATCCTGTGGCATTGCAGACGTAAGGGCTGAGGTAAGGCGCCTGCAGGGAACAAGCTCTGAGGCCATGAGAAGACGTGAAGATGTATGCTGCTGACCTGATGGCTGTGAGCAGGCGGCCTGAGTGACGTCCCCATGTGAGCAGATGACAGGGTCAATGTCCACATGGCCATTCTGGCTGTCCCCTTCCTGTAGTTGGTCTATGTCCGACAGAGCTTCAGTGGGAAGTTCTCAGTGATGAGGTGGTCACCATGAAGAAGGACCACCACATTAACCTCAAACTCTGTAGGGAAGAGAGATGCTCACTCACACTGAGCACTAGAAACCAGAGTCTAACAATGACCCAGTGCCCGGGTGCTGCTTGGCATTCTGTCCTTCTGCCCCAGGCAGTGTCTCCCTGCACTTTTTGTAGGGCCAGTGAGGTCTCCGTACTGACGACTGTACTATTAACTTCTCTATTTCTGTCTTACTGGCTAGAGCACTGAGTCAAAAGAAGTACCCCACAATTACTCAACGACACTTGCCACTTTCTAATGAGAATTCTAGAACCAGGTGATGGTGGTACACACATTTAATCCTAGCTTTCAAGAGGCAGAAGCAGGCAGATCTCTGAGTTAAAGGCTAACCCGCTCTATAGAGACTTCCAGGATAACCAGGGTTACACAGAGAAATCCTGTCTCATAAAGAATGAGAGAGAGAGAGATAGAGAGACAGAGACAGACAATTCTAAAGTCTTTTCAAATATTTATAGCCTTTACTGTATTTTTGTCTTTCCTGAAGTTCTTTATAGAGTACTAGGCTCTGAACTGTGCTCCAGCTGGCAATTTTCAAGTGAGACACACTCTTTAGAAATAGCATATAGGAGCTGGGCGGTGGTGGCACACGCCTTTAATCCCAGCACTTGGGAGGCAGAGGCAGGCAGATTTCTGAGTTCGAGGCCAGCCTGGTCTACAGAGTGAGTTCCAGGACAGCCAGTGGAGAGATGGCTCAGTGGTTAAGAGCACTGACTGCTCTTCCAAACGTCCTGAGTTCAAATCCCAGCAACCACATGGTGGCTCACAACCATCTGTAATGCAACAACTCTTTCTTCTGGAGTACCTGAAGATAGCTACAGTGTACTTACATATGATAAATAAATAAATCTTTAAATAAAAAGGGGCTAGAAATAGCATATAGTTTAAGCCAGGCTGAGAGCCATACCTCTAATCCCAGCATCTGAGAAGTTGAGGCGGAGGAAGGTAATGAGTCTACAGCCAGCCTGAGCTACATGGTCAGTTCCTGTCTAGTCTAGGCTCCAAAATAAGACCTTGGTGGGTTTGTTATTTAACAAAGGGAAATAGCACACAGTTGGTTCAACCGTTGTTCATGGAAATCAGCTAAAAGACATTTGTTGGGACACTGGTTTTTACATTCCTATAGACAGGATTTCCTTCCTTTTTTTTATTTTTTTCTTTTTTCTTTTAGTTTTTATGGATAAAGATCAAAACACAGGGGATATATGTGAAGAGGAAAACACCCCAAACAGAAATGAGTGCTGTCCTTATTTTCGCCAGTACGGGCAAAGAGGAGCCTGGTCAGCTCTGAGTAGGACTTTAGGGTACACACAGACCCATACACATAGAGAAGTATTTTTCCAAGTTCAGTCACCAAGGCACATAGAGGCTACCAGTGTACAGTAAACCTAGGGTTATAGTGTTATATACACATAGTGGTCAGGGCTGGGGTTACAGTGATTCAGAAATTTGCACAAGTGTTTCAGAGAGCCTCTGAGGCCAGACAGTGCATGGCAGGGTCAGGTGCCCTGCAGAAAGGCTCTGTGTCAAGCTGCAGAGTTATACCCAGAGTTGTAATGGGAAAGCTCCAGAATGCTGAAGATGCAAGGAGCGAGACTTCTGCCAAGGAAAGCAACAGGCAAGAAAGTTGGTCAAAGATAGCGATTCCATTTGCTGCATGCACTAGAACTAGAGCTGGGATGACCCAAAGCTACTGGAGCCCAGATGCTGGACATGGTGACAAAAGAGGAGGGATCTGACCTGCTAGGTTTAGTATTGCATTGGTTCAGTTTTTCTTTGCTTTGACCCTGTTGTTGCTCCCTTTCTGAATGGGAATGTTTATTCTATGCCTATGCTAAAAGTATGCTATGTCTGTATAAGGGTTCACAGCTGGGTCTCAGGGAAACTCTGGTCTGTAGACCAGTATTAAACTTATTAAGATCATGGGACATTTTAAGTTGAAATGGATGCTATTGTTGTAAAACCACAATGTGTTTTGGTGTTGGACTGCCTGAGAGTGACTTGTGGGTAATCTTATTCTCACCTTAACTAGATTTGAATCTTATAAGAGACACCTCTGGGTATATCTTCAGGGGAATTTCTAGAGATGTTACCTGAGGAGGGAAGGCCTGCCTTGAATGTGGGTGGCACCATCCATGGGGAATAAAAGGAAAAATCAAGACAGCAGATCTGATAACAGCATTTCCTGACACCTGGTCTACCCAGGTGTGAGCCAGCAGCCTCCTACAGTCATGGCTTTTCCACCACAATGGCCTAAAGTCCCGAAGTAGAGCCCACAATAAGCCTGCCTCCTTTTAGGTTGCTTCCTGTTGGATATTTAGTCACATACTACTTACCTGACAGCTGCCCAGGCTCTTCCTACAGACTCATGGTGCTTTTGTTTGGTTCACGGTTGACTCTGGATGGAGCCTTGCAGCAGGATCTCCTGCCTGTACACACTGCTTCTTACCCTTTTTCTGAGTTATCAAGAAGCAAATGCTGTGGGCTGTGATGACTGCAGCCCTGTGGCCCACACCCTTCTCAGGCTCCACAGGCCATGCCTGGACTGCTTACCCACTTTGAAGTTGGTGGTCTCCAGTGTTGGACAGGTGAACAGTCTGGGAAAGACCATGTATAGGGGAACAGAAAGGTTCCTACAAATGTCCCCATCAGCGATTTGAATATTCTGAATCTCTGTGGCATCACGTGCATAGCCTTCTGCACATCCTGGAGAAAGAGGAAACAACATGGGGTCAGGACACCATGACACCAAAGCAAACTGGTCACCAAACTGTCCAATACTATGCCAACCAGGATCAACACATTCACCTACTTCTCCGATTTCTTCTCCAGCACTGGGAGTTAGCTCCTCTTCTACTTTATATGTTCTCAAACATCACCACACTAGTTTTACAATGCTCCCAAGACTTGAGGTGCTGGGGACCTAATTAATATTTCAATGATTATCTGCAAGTGGAATTTTGGGGTAAGTAGACCACAGGGGCCATCAGAATAGCTCTGCTACAATAATGAAGTCTCTGGCACAACGGCTCTGTTAAGATGTGATGTCCTCTGCCATGTTAAGAGTACAGGAAGGGGTGTGTCAGTAGCTGACAGTGCAAGTGCGGACAGCTAGATCCTCTGGAAGCCTTACCACAGGTCTCCACCCGGACTAACTGAAGTTCTATGCTCCGGATAGCAGCATCCGAGTGTTCCACCACCAGCTCTCCTGTCAGGGGCTGTGTGATAGCACAGTTAGTGGAGTTCAGATGTCCTCTAATGAAGAATTTGGGAAGTGACGCTCTCTACGAAGAACAGAGACAAAGACATGAAGAACAGAAGAAAGGGGGCCGTCACTTATTCCAGTTGCACTGGTACAAATAAGAACTGAAAACCACGTTGAGTAATTGTTCTATAATCCATGGAAACTGTTTTCCAAAACAAGAAGGAATAATAGCAGTTTCATCTTTCAGTGGACACCAGGCTGGCTCATCAGCCACTTATACACATGTAAGGGTATAAGGGACAAATAGACAATGCCAGCTCACTGAGAATCAACTCCCCGCCTACAATGACTTGAAAAAGCTCTTTCAGGTAACAAGACATAAAATGTAAAAAGCCTCAGAGTTGAGAAGGGTGCTTAAGGACAACCACCCCCTCAACCCCAGGTCACAAAAGAAAAAAAAAAATTAAGAAAAAAAGAGAAAGGTAGTTTTAAAGTGTTCCCAATTAGGCAAGTTTGAGAAGCCAATTATTTTTATTTCAAGGCTCCTGAAAGAACAGCTTCTCTCAACGCCTGATGAAAAGCCTTAGAACTGTTTCTCTGTAGACAGGAAGTTGGCTAAGGGGAACTGGCCCTAGCACTGAAGGAAAATAGTTCGACAGTCACTTCAGGAGTCTTCATTTTTATTATGACGCACTATCAGTAGAAACAACATAAGCCACGGTTGTAAAATCATTTAGAATTTGTAATTGCCTATGTGTATAATTTAAAATTCTCTGGTAACCACATTGAAACCTGTCAACAGCATATCTGAAATGTTATCACTTCTGCAAATAGTCACTGAGAAACAAAGTAACTGGGCAGTAGTCGGTCATCAGTTATTAGGAAAGCCACAACACACAAGTGTGACTAAGAGATGAGTACCTCTTTGACGTTCTGCAAGGTTTCTGGGGTGATCGTGAAGTCAACAGGACTTGGGGTCAACTTCCCCTTCTGAGGCTGAAATGGAGGTAAAACCACAGTGAGCCTGTCAATGGATCATGGGAGGAACAGCTTTTCCCTCCCAACGGAAGTGAATGGCAACACGGGAAAACCAGGTGGAAGGACTTGGTGCTGAGTGCAGTGCTGGGGTCTGGTGGCCTCTGCCTAGCACTGGGAAGCTGGTCAGAACTGCTCATGAGCTAACAAGGGCATTCTGCCCTGTCCTGCTCCTCAAAGCTCCCTGAGAGACTATGGAGTGGGTCTTTCAGCTCCCTGAAGGCCTCAGAATGAGTTCCTGAGGAGGCCCCAATGCTATCCCAGGCAGCTCTCCAGCCAAGGGTTCTTCCATGGTCCCTGACAAGGACTCTGACTCAGTCCTAGAACTCCTTAGGCATAGCAGTCTGATGGAGAGAGACTGGCCACTGCTGGGCTGAGAGTGGTGCTAACAGGAGGCAAAGGGCAAGGAGCAGCTGCCTCTTCAAGACTGCACCTACTGAGGTCTGAGAGTACACTGGGATGTATCTGTCACCATGGTACACCAAGGAGAAGGTGTTGTCACAGTTGATTCTGTGTGATCATGTAGGCTACGGAAGACTTGCTATGTATGAACCCCTACAAGTGGCTGCAGCAGTGGTGGCAAGGGACCAATTACCCAAGCTGGCCTGGAAAGGCAAAAAGTATGCAGATCGGACAGACACAGACCCGAGCATCTCATGTGTTCACGTGGGGCACTGAGTGCCAAGGATGAGAGCAATTTCTCTATGGTGTGTTTGCTGCAGCAACTCTGGGGCCAAGATGGATGTCTCCTTTGCAGAGACGGGACAGTATACTTACTGCTGTAGTGGAGTGGCACAGCCTCTTATGCAGAGAGAGTACCCATGTTAGTGCTCAGGCCTCCTGCCAGACCCCACTTACAGGCTTCGGAACGGGTGCTATCCCACACCCCACAAGAGAGCCCAGGGCCCCAAGGTGAGGCTTACAGCAGAGTGAACGATGAATTCACAGGTCTTGGTCAGGTCCTTGGCCAGCAGGGACCGCCGCATGTCACAGCGCAGGGTGTACTAGAGGAGAAGCAGGAGACAAATGTCATCTCATTAGGCTTTGCTCTTACCTAGATACAACATCCAAAGCCACAAGCAGTCAACATCTTTTAAGGTCCCTTTGGTCAATGGATGTGTTTCATGCAGTTGATATGCACAAGAAAAGTTAATGTGCAAAGGAAGGGCATGTTTCTAAACAAAACACATAGAACTGTTTCTACAACCAAGGTGTGGAGAGGTTAGAACAGAAGCTAAAGGGCAGAAGAGAGGGGGACACAGGAAACACTGGCTTTACACTTGTCTTGTTCACTTTCGGGACTGTGTATGGTTTTTCTAAGCTTGTCACTGTGGAGCTCCTGCTGTCCTTCTGAAAGAGAAGCACTGTAGTATAGCTGCTGAGCTCCCTTGGGTGTGGCACAGGAACTGTGGCCTCAAACCCTGGTCATGAGCTGAGGATGCTCAGAAGCCAATGCTAGTGCTAGACTTTAGAAAAAAATACTGAGCAGCTGGGGTATGGCTAGGTGGCACTTGTCAAGATGTGCATGATCCTGGGCTCCATTCTCGGCACCATAAATAATACCCAGACCCTCATATAATTCCTGTTTAAGCAACTTGCCTGTTGCTTTAATCATATAGGAAATACTTTTGAATTGTGTAAGAAATAATTTTCTTACCTAGGACTACATGCATAGCTATGAATTTTGTAAGAAGTTATACTCTTAAGAGCAACCTTTCCACATGAAATAAGTTCCTATATATCAGAGATAGTACAGGAACATAAAACATTTTTATAAGAATCATCTCTTATCTACAAGAACCTTAAAATTTATGTATGTGTATTTGCAACATATATATTCTCTAGTGAGACTGCAATCTGTTCTCCCCATACCAGACAAGTGAGGACGTGTGTGTGTGTGTGTGTGTGTGTGTGTGTGTGTGTGTGT
>JADRCD010014499.1:0-11892 GCA_019843815.1 Montemys delectorum
TGTGTGTGTGTGTGTGTGTGTGTGTGTGTGTGTGTGTGTGCATGTACACATGCATGCAGGTGCACTCAATTGTGGAGAACTGTAGTGACTTTGGATATTTTACATTATTACTCAGAACCTCTTTAACCTCTTTTATTAAATTTAATTAATTTTGAGACAGAGTCTCACTGTGTAACATTGGCTGGCCTAGATTTCAGTGTATAGATCAGGATGGCCTTGAACTCACAGAGTTCTGCCTGCCTCTCTGCTCCCTGAGTGCTGTGATTAAAGGCATCTGCCACCACACCTGAGTCACACTTTATTTTTTGAAGCAAGAGTCTTTCAGTCAACCGGGAGTTCACTGTTTCAGCCTAGACTGGTGGCGTGTCTGCTCCTCATGCACTGTTGTGCCCTGCTTTTACATGGCTCTTATGTGGTTCAGGTCCTCATGCTTGTGTGGCAAGCACTTTACGTTCTCTGCCACCTCCCCGGCTCCATTTTCTTCGTGGACAGTGTTTAAATGAATGCCGTCCAAGCAATGAGTGGAAGCTGAGCTCTGCCGTCCTCCTGATCCGCCTTGCCTAGCACCGGGTTTCTGGGCAAACCTGTGGAGAGGTCATCTGCAAGGCTGCTGCAGCCTTTTTTCTTCCTGATAATCTCCCACCAGCTTAGTGCTTAGCTGGATAGTCCCTCCTTTGGCCTCTGATCATGCTAGAGAAACATCCCTGTGTCGGGCACTTCTGAACATATCTAAGTACTGTTTCTGTTCCTTACTTTACCTCATGCAGTCCCTGGTGGGTACCAGAGGGGTCTGGCTTAATCCATGTTCAGAGAGTCCATAAGGCATTAAAGCTGCATGCTAGCTAGCATAGAAAGAAGTGTGCCTTAGTATGATGTTACAAGCAGTTAGCTATGCAATAATGAGCTATAGTAATGAGTGTTTTTCTTGACTTTAATTTGTTTATTTTCGGTGGTGCTGGAGGCGTGATTATGAGACAAAGCCACCCAAACTACAGCTCCTGTCACAGATTCGTTCCTACCTGCACAGGAGTGACCCTCACTGGACACCTGAACCTGATGCACCTCTCGATTACTGCTATGTCCGACCAAATCACATCCCCACGATCAACTCCATGTGTCAGGAGTTTTTCTGGCCTGGTATGTTTCTACTTCCAAACTAGGCAGATTGATTTTTCTGTATATAGTTTATTTTACCCAGATATGTTTTTAAATAGTGTCTGCCATGTGACCCTAAGCTCTTTATTCTTGACTTCATTTAGTCTGTCTTTACTAACATAGAAATATTAAAGCATAAATGCCTCTCGCTTTCCTAAGTTCAAGAAGCCAGCAATTAAAGTAATCAACAGTGTTTTTGTTTGTTTTTCTCCCCTGTTTGTCTCTGCTTCCAGAATAAAAGACTCATCCTGTTTTGATTCTGCCTATGTTTAGATACCAGGTAATGTCTCTCCAAGATACAGACTCATAGCCGGCATGTGGACACTTTTGGGTTTGGCCTAATAGTTCTTTAAGTTTTGTTGTTTAGCCATTAGAGAGTGTGCGAACACCCAAAGGTATTTTTAAGAAGCCAAATGCCTTGACTTGAGAAGCCAGGGCAAGCCAGGATTATTTGTCATTTCATCAGCCAAGACCCAGTCCATCAGTCAGCAATTTCTTTGCTAAAGATGAACATACTGTCTGTGGGCCTGCTCTGAAACCTATGGAGCACATCAGTGTCACAGATTTTATCAGGGTTAGAGCCCTACTCTTCTTATGATCTGACAGTGTGCTTCCATCTCTAGGGAAAGTACCGGGCCTAAAAGTCACATTCCAAGAGTATCTGCTACCTCTGGCCTGATGTTAGTTATTAGCCACACATTATAATTTTTATTTTATTGTGAAAGCTTTCATGGAAAGTTTGTCAGTTGTGTGTAAGTGGGATAAAGAAAATTATATCAGCAGGCTCATGAGATGGCACAGCAGAAAAAGTGTCATGCAAACTTGTATCTTGAATTCTATCCCCAAATTCTACAGTGGAAGGAGAGAGCAGACTCCCCACAGTTGTCCTTAGACCTCCACATACACACAAACCATGACTCATATATCCTCACATACGTGAAAACAATAATAATAAAGTTTGAAGGGAAACAAAAAGAGAGATAAAACGGTATTGGCGCTCTCAGAGACCTTTATCCCTGCTCTGTCAGGACTCAGTCTGTACCTTGTCTTAACACATTGCAAGAAATGAGACATTTTAAAATGTGCCAAGTCACACACATGGTAGACAAGGCTGAGTCAAAGGCAGGTGTGTCCATTCTGAACCTGGAGTGCTCTCTGCTGCCCAACCTGTCCTGTCTCTCTGCTTTTAACATATGTACTGAGAAAAGACTATGCTAATTTTGATATTTTCTAAAATGCATTTTTCTGATCTGAATGTGTGGTATCTATGGTAATGGCTTTGCCTCCAATTTGGGGAATTTTTTTAGCATGCAGGTGTAACAGTAAATACAGGCTGAACAGCTTGTTGTTCATTACTCCCAAAAGGCCCATGGTCTGAATGTCTGTTTGGTTCTTTTCTTTAGGCATTGACCTGTCTGAGTGTCTGCAGTATCCAGACTTCAGTGTTGTAGTCCTTTATAAAAAAGTCATTGTTGCCTTTGGCTTCATGGTGCCTGATGTGAAGTACAACGAAGCTTACATTTCATTTCTGCTTGTTCATCCTGAGTGGAGGAGAGCGGGGATTGCCACATTCATGATCTATCATCTGATTCAGGCAAGTTCTCTCTGCTCATGATTTAACCCTAACTTAAGTGATGACCCTTTCAGGGTTTCCCTGGAAAATAGGAGGCATGAGGCTGAGCTGGCTTGACCAGCATAGTCCAAGAAAAGGAAGCCATTTGTCCCAGTCATGAGATTACAGAAGCACATGGATAAGACCTCCAGCCCCTAAAGTAAGGTTTTATTCTTGGCTTCAGAGAAGCCCCTCTGCAAGCATGAATCATAAAAGAAGCCACAAAAATCGCATGTGAGGCCAGAAAGCACTCGCCCTGTCTGTGCTGATACTGTTCTGCTCTTAGGGTAAGTCTCTTGTGACTTTGGAGAGTGGACATACTATCTGTTAATAAACATTTTATCACAATTGAATCAATAAGTAGTACATTATGAATGAATGAATGCAATAGGGTTTTTTTTCTCCTGTAAGCAAAAGATTGTTTTGTTCTTTAGGCAGGATATTGACGTGAAACTCTGGTTGGCATGGGACTTACTGTGTCTTAGTCAGGGTTCTACTGCTGTGAAGACACAGTGACCATGGCAACTCATATAAAAAGAAAGCTTAATTGGGACCTGCTTACGGTTTCAGAGGTTTAGTCCATTATGCTCATAGCAGAGAGCATGGTAGCACGCAGGCAAGCATGGTAGCTGAGAGTTCTACATCCAGATCTGATGTATCTAACAGGAGTAGAGAGCCACTGGGCTTGGCCTGCAATTTTGAAACTTCAAAGCCCACCCTCAATGACACACTTCCTCCAACAAGGCCATCTTTCTGTCGCAGAGTACTCTGCATGTCTCTGGCTCTTTTGTTAGCAGCAGGGGCTGAAGTAGGGTGGGGTGATTACTCAGAAGGCATCCTTGGTGCTCAGTGTGAGGCCTGGCGTGGAGGATGCGCCTTGATGACTCTGCTCTGTTTATCTTTATATTGTGGGTGCTTTATACCCCAAAGAAACTCTAAGCCCAAGGGCCCACATATGGCTCAGTCTGTAGTACTGGTCATGGCGTGGTTAGCTGTCTGTATTGACTGTCTAAAACCACTGCCATCAACTATAGAATCCTGTGTGCTCATACCATGTTGCTGTCCTTGGCACAATAACTGTGCTCTCTGTCTCAGGTGTGTTAGGAGTCACAGTGAAAAATAAATAAAAAAGAAGAGAACTGTCCATTGTCATCTTCTCCTGTGTCCCTGACAGCCAGAATCATCAATTTTAAAGACTGTCAACTGCAGCAATTTGATTCCTTCCTCATTAAACACGTTCATACCTGTGTGGCTAATTAAAGACTCTAAAAACATGCCTTTGTGACCACAGAAACATCTCTGCCCTTTCTTTGTAAAGACAGAAGTCTCAATTCTGTCAGATATAAAGGGACCTAAGGACTTAGGGGTACAAGATAATTCAGGCTTTATAATTAAAAATTTAGTACTTTTAAGTTACGTATACAACTTTGATTGTTTTCTAGTATTTCTAGGGAAGGAATTATTGCAGGCTTTAGAGATGGTATAGCTGTCATCTATATAAAAAATAGAAAGTCTCATTCTCCAGTTTCTCAAGGTTGTCATGTTATTGGTACTGATATGTCTGATATTTAAACTTAATTGAACTATAAATACAGTAATTATGGAGGCTGGAGAAATGGGTCAGTGAGAAAGAGCACTTCTGCTGAACCTGATGGCGAGTTTAATCCTGGGGCCCATATGGCAGGGGTGAAAAACTGACTTCCAGTAGTCCTCTTACCTCTTACCTTACCTGTGCAACGTGGTGTGCATGATCCCACACACAGACTACCCAAATTCACAATAATAAGTAGAGTGTCACTGGAATGATAAAAACAGCTCTGGAGAGATGATTGGCTGTTAGGAGTACTGACTGCTTTTGCAAAAGACCTAGTTTTGGTTCCCCGCACCAACATGGTGGCTCACAACCATCTGTAACTCCAGTTCCAGGAGATCTAACACTCTCTGATCTCCAAAGTCTCTTGCATACATGTGGTACATGGACATTCACTCATGCATATAGTAAAATAAAATAAATAGTAAAATAAATAAATAAATGTCATATAGTGGAGTTTCGTAGTGGCCTTTTGCTTCAGGGTAGAAACGGCCCTGCAGAGCACGTGAACCCCTTTAGACTTGGGACCCACAGCTCAGTGGTGGAGCACCCCTAGATTTTCAGCTGTTGGTAGGTGCTGCAGTGCTCTGGGCTTCCAGCACTTGCTAATGCTGCCATGCTTCAGCTCTATTCTGTTACCCCACTTGCTTCCTTCTGAAGAGTGTTTCATTTGCTCATTCTCTGTCTGGCTCGATGGCTTCACCTGTGTTCTTCTACTTTTGGCAGACGTGCATGGGCAAGGATGTGACTCTTCATGTCTCAGCAAGCAACCCTGCCATGCTGCTGTACCAGAAGTTTGGCTTCAAGACTGAGGAGTATGTTTTGGATTTTTATGATAAGTACTACCCACTGGAGAGTACAGAGTGTAAACATGCATTCTTCCTGAGGCTCCGACGCTGAGATGACCTCTGTTCTTCCCAGCCAACAGTGGATGCTGTCAGAGAGTGGGCCTCAGAAGCCGTGCAGGCCCTTATCCTGGAATTGGGCCCTGGTCTGTTGTGGGTAATAGCCTCCACATGGTCCAGCTGGGTAAGTGAAGCCAGTGCTACAAGTAGGCAGTTCTTCCGTCCAGAAACTATCCAGCAGACCTTGAGTGGCCTTCCAGCAGTATCTTGGACTCCATTGTACACCAGACCCAAGCCATTCTCTTTCCATACAATGAGCACAGAAGAGCTTCTAAGCTGAACCGTTGAAGAATGGGCCTGTTTGTCCTACATTAAAGCTCAGGAAGTATGAAAGGTTAAAGATTGCCAGTGCTCTCACTGTTATGAGGCATCAGAAATGATTCCAACCCTGCTTTCAGCCTGTGCTGTGCTGTCGTTGAACCCCAAAGGACTTATGGGGCACTGAAGTCCTTTTGTCTCTTGCTGACCTTTGTCCCAGTCAGGAAGAATATACTCAGTGTCTGTCTCCACGCTGCTTTACCTGATCTACCTGTCAGCATCTCCTTGCTGGGACACTGACCTGGTACAAGGAGTTTACTCTTGGCATGGCCTGGGAAATAGCTTGAGAGGAACAGTTGAGCTTCCCAGGCCTTCTCATGCTCAGGACAGTTGCAACACAGGAATGGAGGTGTGGACTGGTGCAGGCACACCTGGATGCCCTGTCCACCTCATGAAGCTGCTTCCTGTGTTGCACATGTTGGAGTTGGACTACAGGTATCTTAAGTGCATTCCAATTGCATCAGATAATTCTCCAATAAAAATCCTTACTTGTGACACCTCACAGCCAGGGCTTCAGCCCAGTCATTTGCACTCAGCTTGTCTTTAATTAGGAACAGTGGCTCCTCTTGCTTTGTGGATTCTGACTTGGTTTGAGAATCCAGAAAGAGCTGAATGCTTTATAACACTCTGGTGTGCATGTTTAAAACTCCCCTGTGCAACACTATTTAAATCCTCTGTTCATAAGCCCTAGCTGCAGCTTGAATTCCTGCGTTGATGGGAGCGTTGCTCTGTCATCTGGAACAATAGTCAAGACTGTTTCTTTGCAAAGTCAGCACAGCACCATCTAGAAAACGTGTCTTCATGTTTTCTTTCTTCCTCCCAAGCACTTTCTGCCTTTTAAAGGCTTCTGTTGATAACGGGTTATAAGCCCTGTCTTAGTTGCTTTTTTTGTTGCTCTGATAAGACACACTGACCAAGGCAACTTACAGAGGAGTTTATTTGGGGCTTACAGTTTCAAGAGTTTAGAGTCCAAGACCATCATGGTAAGGAGCATAGTGACAGGCAGGCACTGGAACAGGAGTTGAGAGTTCTCATCTTGAGACACAAGCATGGAGCAGAGAGAAAGCTAACTGGGATAGCATGGGCTTTTGACATCTCTCAAAGCCCATCTGTATTAAGTACCATGCCTCCTCCAGCAAGCCCACACCTTTTAATCCTTCCTAAACTGTTACCAACTTTCAAATATATGAGCCTATGGGGGGCCACTCATTCAAAACACTACACCCTATGAAGTAAAATTAAGAAAGCCTTCCCAAACCTGGAAATCAGCTTCCAACTGTCTTAGGTGAATGTCAAGCACCAGTGTGACAAAGAGTGGCCGGAGGGGACTATCTGTGACAGTGATTGCTTTAATTCTATTCCACATCTGCTTTAAAGTCTTAGCCTTTCTCTTTTATACAGTGTAGCTTTATCTTTCCCGTTTTACATTTAGAGATTGATTTTTTCATGTGTATGAGTGTTAAAAGTGCTGGTATCGTGATTACAGTCAGGACCTGTTTAGGTAGGTATCTCTGACAGTCACAGATAATTCTAGTATTACCTCACATTGATGCCTACTGTCAGTCTGTATTAGGGTTCTCAATAGGAACAGAACTGATAGGAGGAATACACATGCATATATGACAGAAACATTTGTCAATTACTATTACATATATATACAAGGGAGGATTTATTAGGCTTATGGGATGTGATTTATGTAGTCTGACAATGGCTCTCTGATGATGTTTTGAAAAGTGAGAATGTAGTAGTTGTTCAGTTCAGAAGGCTGGATGTTTTTGTAGTTCCCACCTGGTGTGGAGTCCTAGAGGATTCCTGGAGTGCTGTTAGTCTATATTGTGATCCTGAAGAATTGTATTTAATATTGGCCACAGCAACAGGATAGACAAGTTTACCACAGGAGCACTCAGTGGTTACCTCTGGGTGTAGTCAGATTATAAGATTATCGATCACAGGTCCATTTCTCCTTATTCTGACACACAGTCGCATCTCCTTACATCATGCTTAATTTACAAATGAAAACAACAACCAGGCCATAATTCTGCCTAACATGATATGTCCCACATACAGCTGCAAACATATCACATATTTTAGAATAGATGGCAAAGTCCTTTGAAGAATTCTTATCCTTTTAATTATTATATTGATTTATAATATTTAACCACTGATGATGTTCTCAATGTTACACTAAATGACAATAGAAGGAATAACACAGATATCTGCTTACTTAATCTGTGTGTCTATATGCACAGACACATTCTTAACAAAACAAGACAAGTACTTATCAGTTACAATCAGTTTCCCATAGTCTAGTAAAGTGAATTTCATACTTTTAGAGGCCACATCTGTAAAATGAGCCAATAATACCCTCCTGCACAGGGTCAGTGGGGGGTGTGTAGCCCCATGGCAGAAGCCTTGGCTAGAGTGTGCAAGGATTGGGGGTGAAAAACCAAACACCAGAAATCAGAACTTCTCAAAGCTTAGCAGACTGATGTCAAAGCAGCAGCAGTCTTACTTGCTCTGACTGCACCTGGAGAGGGAGCTGTGCTCAGCACTGCTCCCGCCGTGGCTGACTGGAGGCAGCGTTGCCACAGACACTGGGCCAGCAGAGCCAGCTTCTTGCTTTGCCTCTTGCTCTGTTCACTCTTCTTCATGCCTAGAACATTTCTATTTATCACAGATTGAATGTCACGTCATGCCTACCTCCTTCTCTCAGCCTGGATAAGTGATGGAGACTTTTAATATTTAGAGCTCTCCATTGTATACAGGGTTCCCTGTGTTAAGAGGACCCCTGCGAAAGTAAGTAAAGCTGGAAAATTTTGGTTTCTGTGAGCTGAAGAGGAAGAGGGATAGTAGCTTAGCCAAGAAGCTGGAGGGAGGCCTGTGTTTGCTTTCCAACCTCAGCCCCTATGTACGGTCTCCTTGGTCCTGTGTAAAGCGACCTTCAGCTCACCTCGGGGTCCCATAAGTAGTAAGCATGTGAGCTGTTTCTAGCCTCCCACTGCCCACAGGGTCAGGACTGGGGCGAAGATGGAACCTTCTGCTAAGGTTTCCCATGCTGCCTGGGTAGTCGGTAGCATGGGGCCATGAAGATCAGGTAGGCCCATGGAAAATCTAGTCGCAGCCTAAAGTGCAGCATCGCATTTATAGAGCTTGTCCGTGTTGTGCTGACCTAGGAAGACCACTGCACTGTAGCACAAGCCATGGCTATCAAAAGGAAAAAGGCAAGGGACTGGGAATAAAGGAGGAGGAGAGGCAGCAAGGCTCCATTGCCTTGTTCTTCAGTTCAGGTAGCCGAGCTGTGTTAGCCGCACTGGGAACTCCAGCCAGGACTTGGCTTACCCTAGCCAAGTTTTGTCACTAAATATTCCTTTTCCCTGGCCCTCCGCTCACTCTGAGTATGTTCTTGATGCCTGTGCTCCCTATAACAGACCATATTATATGATATTAAGAGATGGGTTTCTCAGAGATTGTGAGATCAGGACAACACAGCAGAGCATGGGTACGTGCCAGTAACCCCAAGGCCAGTCCGGGCCGAGACCCTGTCTCAAAAAACAAACAAACAAAAAACAGAGATGAGTTTTCCTTTTCACTGTAACAGGAAACAGCAGGTTGTTTCTGTCACTGAAGCAGTGAATAAGCCCTCCCCAGACAATACATCTCAAACATGAAGCTCCTACAAATGTCTGTGGCTTCAGTCACCCAGTCTGGCATTTTGTCCTAAATGTTCTAGGATACTTGCCATTCTCCCTTGGGTAGCTCTCAAGTTGCTCTGTCAGCCTCTAACTGCCTTCCTGCTATCTACCTTCAGCCCAGTGCCAGGTAGTTGAATTTATTTTTTAAAAAATGCACAAACACGCACACCCATGCACATGTGCATCACAGTTAACATATTTGTACTTGTTTTTTCACCATGGATTGGGCTTTTTACTTATGCATGGATTCCCAGAAATAGAGTTCTTAGGTCAGAGGTTGTATACATTTTTATTGCTAGTTTCTAACTGCCAGCAATCTTCATTTATAAATTAAGGTACACACCACATCTGAAACCTGCCACAATTAGAGTCTGGGAAGATGGAGGTAGTGCAGTTAGTGAAGTGCTTACCATACAGCCCCAGGACCTGAGTTCTAGCCCCACTACCAATGTAGTAAGCTGACTGTAGGGGTGTACGCTTGTGGACCCACAACTCGGGAGGTAGAGATAGGAAGGGGCTTGCAGAATAACCAGGATGGCCTAGTGAGCAAGCTCCATGCCAGGGAACAAGGTACAAGCTCAGTATGTGACTCTAAGCCAATGGTTCTCAACCTTCCTAATGTTGTGAGCCTTAATACCGTTCTCCAGGTTGTGGTGACCCATAACCATAAAATTATTTCATTGTTACTAGTAACTAATTTTGTTAAAATAACTAATTTTGCTGCTGTTAAGAATTGTGATGTAGATAACTGACGTGTGACCCCTGCGAAAGAGTTGTTTGACTCCCGAAGTCGTCAGGACCCACCAGCCCCAGGACCTGAGCTTTTGTCAGAGAGAGCAGAGGGACCACCCTTCATGTCTCTTCTCCAGAGAGAAGCTGCTCAGTCTTTGTCCCTTTCCTCCCTCCCAGGTCAGGACAGCAGGACATGGGGGAGACGAATGCCCTTGATGGCAAGCCTGTGGCCCTGATTGGTTTCCAGGATCTAAAAGATATAAACAGGTTTGAGCCAACTCCTAGAAGTTGTTCCCTTGATTTCCATGTGTATATGATACATTTCAAGTACATACCTCCAAAATAAATGTAATTAAGAAAACCAGACTCCTGGCTTGTGACACAAAAAGTCTGTAGTCCGAGTGCAGAGGCAGGCAGACCTCTGAGTTTGAGGTCAGTCTGCTCTACAAATAGAGTTCCAGGCCAGCTGGAGCTGCAGACTGAGACCCATCTAAACAAATATAGACTTACTGCTCCTGTGCTCCGGAAGTCGGAACTCTCGTGGGAGACGTAGAAGGCCACATGGCCAAATGAATGTTTGAGGAAAGCAGGTCAGAGATTCCCTGGGCCAGAGACCAGGAGGAGGGGAGGTGTGAGATGTGAAGCTGGGAGAAGGCTGCTGAGGGTAACTAGGAAATAGTCTTTAGTCAGGAAGTAGCAGAGCCCCAGGTATGGTGGGCAGAGGCAGGTGGATAGCCAAGTTTGAGGCCAGTCTGGTCTACAGACTGAGTTCCAGGACAGAGAAATACTGTCTCCAAATACCAGGGAGGGGTGTGGAGTGGTTGTGTGGGCTCATCAGTTGTTACTACACCTGAGTAAACCCAGAGGCAGTGTGCCAGGCCACAGAACTCTGTAGCTCATTAGCAATGTGACTTGGGCCAGTAACCTAAATTTCCTTATCTGAAGAAAGATTGTTGGTATCAAATAACTTACTAGATAGGTAGGACGAAATAGAAATAGATTAGATAGATTAGATAAATGGGTAAATATAAGTATTTTTAAACAATTTTAATTTTTTAAAATGTATTTTACATTTTGTCTGGTGTGTGTGTGTCTGTGTCTGTGTCTTGGGGTGGGGGTGGGGTATCTTAGTCAGGGTTTCTATTCCTGCACAAACATCATGACCAAGAAGCAAGTTGGGGTCCCTCAACAGAGGAATGGATACAGAAAGTGTGGTACATCTACACAATGGAGTACTACTCAGCTATTAAAAACAATGAATTTATAAAATTCTTAGGTAAATGGATGGATCTGGAGAGTATCATCCTGAGTGAGGTAACCCAATCACAAAAGATCACACATGGTATGCATTCTTTGATAAGTGGTTATTAGCCCAGAAGTTTGGAATACAGGAAGAACGACCCACAAACCACAAGAAACTTTAGAAGAAGGAAGACTAAAAGATGGACATTTCATTCCTTCTTAAAAAGGGGAATCAAACACCCACAGAAGGAGTGGCAGAGATTAACTATGGAGCAGAGACTGAAGGAAGGACAAGCATATAGCTATCTCCTAAGAGGCTCTGACAATACCTGACTAATACAGATGTAGAGGCTCACAGCCATTCATTGAACTGAGTACACGGTCCCCAATGAAGGAGTTAGAGAAAGGTTCTATGGAGCTGAAGGGTTTGCAGCCCCTTAGGACGAACAACAATTACTAACTAGTACCCTCAGAGCTCCCAGGGACCCAACCACCAATCAAGGACTATACAGGGTGGGATTGAGTGTACTGGCAGCAGGTATGTGGTGGAGGATTGCAAATTCGATCATCGATAGGAGTGAGGGACCTCGGCCTTGTGAGAGTTTTGTGCCCCAGTGTGGGGGAATGCCAGGGCCAATGGGTGGG
>JADRCD010014502.1:0-11032 GCA_019843815.1 Montemys delectorum
ATTTTTAAAAAATCTGCTCAAGTCTACTTTTTCTACTTTTTCCCTCTCCATCTTCATATGCACACCTTTATTCCATAAGAACTGTTCTTGGCAGTCAAAATTATCTCTAGATCACTAAATTTATTAATGACCTTTCAAAATTTATATGAGTTATTGGTAGTACTCATTACTATTAACATTGGCTGAATCCATGCCTTACTTGATTTCTGCATTACTGTGCAGCCTTAGGTTTCCTACCACTCCACTGACACCTCTGGTTCTTTTGATTTTGTCTTACTCTCCAGCCTAAACTTTTGATGTTGTGAGGATCCAAGAAGCAGTCTTTGAACTGCTCCTCTTTGTGTCTACACTGATTTCCAGCATCTATACTCATTTCCAGCCTCTTGACTTTAAATACCATCTATATATCACCAACTCCTACCTGTTGGAGTTTTAAGATACTATACAGCTACAGTTTACTCTTCTTTACAAACTGTACACCTATATACCCAAATATGTATTTGACATAAAGTCCAGGAGGTTTTGTATATATTTCAAACTCAAAATGTACAAAACCAAACTTCTGACTAACTCCCACAGCTTTTCCCACATACAATGGGATTTGATGAGTCCAAGTCGCTGAATTCAAAATTCTTGATGAGGAAGAGAAGTCAGTGAGATAAGGAGAAACAAAATTTATGTATGAAAATGCCATTAAGAAAAGCTCTTACTTTGCCTGCTAATTTAAAATTAAAGACAAAATTGACTTACATATAGCTTTAAAATATAACCAGAATTTGGTAAATTTCTACATTGTAGTTTCCCTGGTCTGAGATATCTCTTGCCTGTACTCATATACTCTCAGCACTTACCATAGCAGTCAGACTGATTATTCAAAATAAAAAGCAAGTAAGGCATATTCTTCAGCTGTTATGGAATAGCCGATACCACCAACAGTTCCTTTATTAACAACCATTACACAGTATAAAACACATGACCAAAATGTTCAGACGTTAGAAAAACAGCAAGTTTTTCTGTCTAATAACAGGCATAAAGGGGGCACAAGATAAGCCTCAGGGTTCACTTAACTCTGCCTAGAGAAGATTCTTCACTACTACATGTAGTAAACTAGAATGAAAACAGAATATGGACTTCCTATAGAATGAGAACACAGAATATAGAGGTAAAGACATACAAAGTGGCTGAAGTCTGTGAGATTGGGCACTGGAAAACAGGGATCCACAGGAATTATGATACATCAGAAATCCACATGGAGAAGCTTCATAAGTTGTTAGCTAAAGGCCAGACTGCAAGTAAGTAAAGCAGTTTGCTGAGGTTAACAAAAAAGTGACTAGGGATCAATTTCACAATGACATCAGAGCCTGAGCAATTTGGTGTGACACTAGAGTTCTTGTCCAAGAAGAAGTAAGGGAGCCCCTGCAGCTGAAAAGATAGCTTACTTGGTCAATGCTGGCTGGCTGTGCAAGCATGAGAATCTGAGTTAGAGCCCCAAGTCCTCCATAAAAAACATAAAATACACCTAAGTCTATATACAAATATCCATATATAGTATAAATGAAAACTTTCCATCTGGGCTGGTAATGTTACCTTGAACCATAGAGTATATAACCAAAACCCCAACTAGTGTGTAGTAGAGCTCAGGAAACAAGACAAGAGCCAGTAGGGAAAAGAGAGAGGCATTAAATGACATAGTGGAAAAGAAAATAGAATTGGAAATGTTGGGGCAGAAGGGAACAAGTGCAGGAATAGGTACAAAAAAATAGACAAGATGGGTGTGCTGAGAAATTTCAATGAGAAGTGTCCCCTGTAATCTTGGACATTTTAACATTTAGTACCCAGTTGGTAGCTCTGGTTGAGGAGGGTTAAGTGGTACAGCCTTGCTAAAGGAAGTACATCACTGAGGACTGGCTTTGAGAGCTTAAAGTCTCAAGCCACTTAGAGCTTGCAGTCTCTGCTTCTTGTTTATGGTTAAGATGTGAGCTCTCAGCTTCCTATAACTGCTAGTATTATACCCCTATCATGAAGGACTTTTATCTCTATGGAATCATAAGTCCAAATAAATGATTTCTTCTTTATGTTGCTTTTGGTCACCTTGTTTTTACCACAGCAATAGAAAAGTAACTAATGAGTTCACAAAAGAGGATGAACCAAAAGAGATCGCTTAAGGAAACATGTTACTTTGTATTCTAATTTTTAAGAGTTATTTAAATGATACTGTACTTCAAGTGATAATGGAATACTAAGAAATTGGTAAGACATCGATATTTAGAAACAAATCTACAAATTTAAATTTAACAAAGTAAAATTATTTAAAAAACAATGATCTATTTTTACACTTTAACAAGCTGTAAAGAGTGCTTGCTGTTGTCTTATAGGACCACATTTTGTTTCCTAGTTCAGGTGCCTCACCATTAGCTGTGTCTCCATCTGTAGGACATATGATGCCTTCTTCTGGTCTCTAAAGGTATATACACGTGACATATGCACAGAGACACAGACACACAGTTTTCTTTTAAAAAAATTTTCAAAAAGTTGATATTATTTCATTACAAAAATTTTCAGGAAACAAAGACTAGACAGAAGCTTTCTCAATTTAATAAAACACTAGAATGCATTCCCCTAACATTAGGAACGAGGCAAGTATTTTCACTTATATAGCTTCTGGCCAATACTATACAGTGGAACAAAAACTACAAAGCATGGGTGACTGGAAGGAAGATAGAAAATTGTTATTTACAGACAAGTTTATACAAAGAAAATTCTAAGGACTATCACTTAAACCCAACACAACTTAACTTGATGGAACTTATAAATGAATTTAATAAAATAGCATAATATAAGACCAATATATAAATAGAAATTGTATTTGTATATGCTAAATATAAGCAATTAGAAATAAATAAATATCTTTAACAAGAGCAAAACAGTACAAAACACCAAGGAATAGTAAATGCCCACACTAAAAATACTGAGAGAAGTTTAAGGTTGTGTAAATGACCAAGAATATTAGTGCATTCCTATAAACTAAGCAAGCTTTCAGGGAGCTGTGGCAGGAGAATTATCATAAACTCCAGGCTTGCCTGGCTACATGGGCAAGACCCTGTCCTCGAATCCAGACCAACATGTCTGGAAAACTGTACTTAATAGCAGTCTTCTCCATCTTCTAGCCTTTTATTATAGCCAGAGTTTGATTGTGATAGGAGACAGTAATGGGAGGTGACTAAGAACACAATGTGTCCTATACATGTATGTAACTGGCAAAAGTAAAATTTAATAACTCAGACAAACAAAAAGTTTACCTGAATAGGGAGAAGTGCTATGTTCTTAGTCTCATCTTTGGCTACCATACCTGGTAAAAGGAGCATATGGAACCACTGCAGAAAACCACAAGTGAACAAAATATAAAGTACAACACAGATCTTGGGGATCCTAGCCCCAGTAGATACATCTATATCACAGCTGCTGCACCTATGGCTCTAGAAACATAGAAAAAGAGGAGTCAGAAAGATTAGAGCCCAAAAAAGTCTCTTCTAGAAATTGCTACAAGATCAGAAAGATGGCAATATCAATAGACATCCTAATGAAGAAGGAGGAAAATTTCATGAAATTCCACCTGAAGACAAAAAAACTATAAGTGACTGATGACTACTAGGAGAGGGAAAGTTATCTTCTTCTAGGAATGAACTGCCTTATTGATTATCCAGTACAATGTTGTCAGCCCTGAGACCATGAACACACAAACAACATGAATAGACTGGACAGGTTGTATTTCTGTATGTGTGCATACATATCCATACATGTACTTGTACAGTAATAATCAAAGAAAAAGAGACTATAATTTGAGAATGGGAAGTATGGGAGGGGTTGTAGGGAGAGTATCTGGAAGGGGCTAAAGGTAGGAAATGGAGAAAGTAATATAATTCTTTTTTAATTAGAGACATTTAAAAATTGTGACAAAATAAACTTAAATTTAAAACATTCTGCTCATAATAAAATACCATTAATAAAATGTATATAATATTATGGATCAGAAAAACATCTTTTTATATTTTTCAGATTAGAGCTATATTAAAAAACAACTCACAAAAGACAAAACTAGTTATGTATATAACCCAGTTTGTGGAATGTTCACCTACCATACATGGAGCCTTGGGTCTGATCACCAGTGTGTAAAACTGATAGGATAGTGCATGCTTTTAATCCCAACATATAGAAGGTGGAAGCAAAAGGATCAAAAATTCATGGTCATGATGGGATACTTGATACTCTGTCTTAAACAACTACCAAAAAGAAGTACAATGTATAATTTTGCATTTTAGCCATTCTGAGAGGTAGTTACATCAATGGCTGTTCATTTTACCATTTTGCTGTGCAGTTGGTAGTATTTAATTTTCTTTGGCTTAATTCTACATTTCACTAATAACTAATATTGAACTATTTGTGATATGGTTTTCCACACATATATAGTCTCTTTTGTAGAATGTTTTTGTTTCAAATATTTTCCATAGGTAGGAGAATAAATGAACAAAAGTTGTTTTATACATGCAATGGAAGTCTACCTGACAGTGAGAACAAGTGGTATTGATATACACAAAATAGTAGTACATCTTTCAGAGCCAAGCAAGGAAAAACATTTTCATACTGAATAAAAGTGCTCGGCCTTATTTCCAACTGCTTGGGAGACTGAGGAAGGAGGAAAAAACCTTCAAGGCCTTCTTGGAGTATAGAACAAGTTTAAGGCCAGCCTGGAAACTTGATGAAATTTTATCTCAAAATGAAAAGAGGGCTGAAACTTGTAGTTCAGTGTTATAACATTGCTTAGTTCATGTGAGGCCCTAGGTTGATTCCCCAGGACTATCCCCTCAAAAGTAAAACTATGTCCTTAAAGATGACTGAAGCCATTAATTTACTGTAGCTCTTCATCTACAGGTGGTGCCTTCTGAGAGTTTCTTCATTCATCCACATTGGGATGTCAATTTGTCTTGTCATTGTTCAGGTCTTGCTTAGGTAGCCATACTATTGACACCAAAGAGCCAACCGTAAATGCAGATACATTTGAGTAAGTGTGTGTATAATACAATAATAACAACAAAAGAGGTAAAAGTTTGAGAAGCAATGGAGGTGCACAGGAGGAGTTTGGGGAGAAACGGGTGGAAATAATATAAATACAATATATATGAAATTCTTAAAAAGTTATAAAAGTAAAACTACATAGTGTATGAAATTTTTGAACAAACAAAATTAAAATCAGGGGAAACATCTAAGTACCTTTATAAATATATAAATGGTTTACTTAGGTTTGATATTTGTCAAAACCTCAATATTATACCTTTTCTATTTGTACAATTCATAGTATGGATGTTTTACATTTGAAGAAATATTGAATTCTAGTCAATAAAATACCCAATAAACTATTAATGAATGAAATAACTCTGGGCTCCAAATTTCTTCAAAATGCACACAGAAATAAGATAAACTAATGGATACACAGAAGGATGGACAGATTTAATATAGTAAATGTAATAAAAGTAGGGGTAGAATTCAGTGTATATTTTTTATTATATATTAATATTTCCATACTATGTTTGAGTATAAAGTATTGCGTTACAAAGACATTATTAAAAAAATGAAGAGAACCAGGTATGACAGTATACACCTATAAACCCAGCACTTGGTAGAGGAAGTCAGCAGGATCAGGAGTTCAAGGTTATTCTTGGCTACTTAGTGAGTTTGAGGCCAGCCTGGACCACAGAAAACTGTCTAAAACCCAAAACCCAAAAAAGTAAGCAAATCAGGAAAAAAGCAAACTGTACAACAAAATATTCTTGTTACATAAATTTGACAAAGAATTTATGTTAGAAATATATATATATATATATATATGAATTTTTTCAGTTGTAAATTTTTTTTTCTTTTTTACACTCCATATTTTATTTCTCCCCGAGTCCACCCTCTGAGTGTTCTACATCCCACACCTCCTCCCCAACCCCCTGTCTCCACATGGATGTCCCTACCCCCACCCCATCTGACCTTAAAATTCCCTGAGGCCTCCAGTCTCTTGAGAGTTAGGCGCATCTTCTCTGACTGAACACAGACCTGGCAATCCTCTGCTGTATGTGTGTTGGGGGCCTCATACCAGCTGGTGTATGCTATCTGTTTGGTGGTCTGTAAAAATAATTTTTAAAAAGTAACCTGAGTTTAGAAATGGACAAAAGACATGAGTACATATTTTACAAAAGATAATGCATATACATTAGTCCTAGAGATACAGCTCAGTAGTAGAAGACATGACTAAACTCTGTAAGGCTGTGAATTTGATACCTAGAAGACACACACACACACACACACACACACACAAACACACAGAGTGATAATCTTTACTTCATGTATAGTACATTCTTTATGTAGCATATACATACCAGTCATTTGTATTATTCCCTTGAGAATGCCATCCTCATAATGTCATTCATTTTTATATTTTCTTCTCTGCTGTGTTCTGAATCCCACTGAAGTGCTTGAATTTCAGTAGTGCCATGAATGTTATGGGAGTAACCAACCACTTTCTGATTGGATTTAAGGCCCACTCCATAGCTGGGCAGTGGTGGTACATGCCTTTAATCCCAGCACTTGGGAGGCAGAGGCAGGAGGATTTCTGAGTTCAAGGCCAGCCTGGTCTACAGAGTGAGTTCCAGGACAGCCAGGGCTACACAGAGAAACCCTGTCTCGGAAAACAAAACAAAAAAGCCCACTCAACAAGATGAATCTAATATCTGTCATCATTATTGTGACAAGAACCTATAGCTAGACAAGCCATAGGCCCTAGGGGAGAACCTATTACTATTGTTCTGTTAAATAGATATAACATTAAATCAACTCCTAATGTCTTATCATTATATCTAGAGATTAATGCATCTCTCAACCCTCACCAGAGAAGCTTCCATTTATAGTAGATGGTGATTAATACCTAAATGGGACCTCTATACCACATCCCTCTTCTCAAGGCTCGGGGATCATTGTAGAAGAAGGAACAGAAAGAATATAAGAGCCAGAGGCTGTGAGTGACTATGAGGAAACAATGTCTGCTGGGCATAGCAGGATACCTGCACAATAAACTCATAGCAGTTCTGACAGGAGCTACTGGAAGTTGATAGCTGCTTCTAAGGGAAGGGTCAGTTTTCTCTCCAAACATAGTCCTTGATAAACCAACCGCAGTCTAGAAGAAGACCATACATCCAAGAATATTTGGGAAGCACAAATTGGCCTTGATGGTAGAAGATAAAAGGATACAAAGTTGAATGAGTAGTGAAGTGGATGGACATAGAAAGAATTAAAGGTGAAAGAATGGATGATCAAAATGTACAAAATTATTGAAGAAACTAAAAAATTTAAAAGAGAAATAATAGTCTGAAAGGAGTATCCTTTTCAAGGGTGAAATGTAATAAGGAACAACCAAAAAACTGTCCTCACTGACATGTTATGTGAGACACTGATTTGGCTTCTTTGAATAGTGTTACCCAAACAACCTCCAAAGGCAAGGCTGTCTCCACATGAAAACTGAGCATTATTCATTGAGGAAGCATAAAAGAGCCTTTCAGGTCCTGAATGTAGAGGAATGGACTTGAGGTGGTTGCTATTATGAATTCAGGTCCAGAAACAATACTTGAAAACATAGAGTTGAATTACAAATTTAGGATGACTGTCAATCAGTATTTCTGAGTCTGGATAGTGCGGTAAAGGCCTTCCTAATGAAGTAATCTAGACTTTAAACCAAGCACACCATCCGTTAAGAGAGGGAGTCTAGCTCACAAAGTTAGATGACGGAACACTAGACAAAGTTGTGGGCAATAGAAGGGGAACTGAAAAACTACTGGCCAAGGACTGTTCTCAAGAGAGTTGCCATTTGCTCTGGGGTTTTCAACACCAAGATCTTGTCTGACTATAACTTTTCATATAGATTCTCCAATACTTAAGGAACTTGAATAAATTGTAAAGCCCCACCCCCAGAGACCTTCAATAGATGGATACAGTGATAAGTTCCATGTCTCTGGATTGAGTGGACTGGACATTCTGTGACTAGAATTAAGCAATTAGGTTTGGAAATGTAGCACTGTAGCCCTGGCTTGAAACCTTAGGTAAGCTGTTTAGGTGAGAGCTAAGGAATCTTCATGCTTAGTAAGTTCCTCACTTTGACTGATGATCACAAGAATTCAAGGGCTGCTCTATCTGCTTGCCTACTTAGGGAATGTCCCCTGCTTGTGGTCCTCTCACTACTTGAGCCATGTGGTATTCACTTCCCTCACTTAATCTAACAGGCGTTTCTATAAGGGGATTGAACTTTCATGTGGATGGATCATCATAATGTTCTTTTAATCATAGACTGATTGCATCTGAAGGCAGAACAATTTAGAACTGCTCACCATCATCGCTGAGTCACCCACATGATCTTTGTTATATATCCTCTGAAAAAGTCACAGTTCGGTGAAAACATCCAGCTTTTGCAATTTGCTAAGTTCCTACTTGGAGGATGATCAGAGGCAAAGAAATGCTCTCTTGACTTTCAAACACTGTGCCAGCTCACACCTCTCACATGCTCAAGTTCAATGCTAAAGTACTGAAGGAATAGGAGGGGGAAGGGTGCTTTACTGATGCTTATTCAGAAGGAAGGTAGTCAGCAGTTTTAATTCATAGGATTAGTAGAATGGTGCCAAATCCCTTCTGGCTCAGGTTCTATGGATATCACTAGCATGTTTTAGTAGGCACGAAAGTCAAATCACTCATCCTCTATCTCGGAGTCCTGGCCATAAAATAGAGTTCTGTGATTTCATTACAATGAATTTACAAGGATTTTGAAGGGAGTTAACAATCTCAATACAATCCACCTTTCTGTCCATCTCAATATTTGAGTGTACCCTTCTATGCACACAAAATAATGTAATCTTCACTAGAAAAGGTACATACAAGTTTATTGAATTACTGTGTACACCAATTCAGTTAATATAATATTGCAGAATGTGTCATTTATGAGAGTTCATTCTGTATGTAAACAATCAAGAAACTGGTCAAAGCAAGACTGTGATTTTTGTGTATAACAGATTTAGTAAGATACAGTCTCTATACTGCAAACTAAACTACCTAAAGTTTATAATGAACAATTTTCACATATTCTAAAGAGCTTAATCATTGTAATGAGCTTAGAGCATTTTGTTCTATATCATTTAAATATCACCCACAACTACGACCACTTATGCAATCAATATCTAATTTCTTTTGCCACAGATAGACCCTTTTGGCCATTTTATATTGTTATAATATAGTCTGAGACCTTTTATGACTGTCTTATTTTACATTAATATAAAATTTATGAAGTTCATATATGTGGTAGGACAGAACACGACTTTGTTTCATTTATGATCATTAAAATTCTATTGCATGAAATAGTACATTTTGTTTATACATTTATCACTTGACAGAAATTTAGTTTGTTTTGATTTCTTTTTTTGTAAATTTTATAAATTAATTTATTTTTACACTCCATATTCCATCCCCCCATCCACCTTCTGACTGTTCCACATCCCACACCTCTATATCTGTATTAGTCAGGTACTGTCAGAGCCTCTCAGGAGATAGCTATATTTAGGCTGGCTTGTCCTTCCTTCATTCTCTGCTCCATAGTTAGTCTAGGCAACTCCTTCTATGGATATTTTGTTCCCCTTTTAAGAAGGAATGAAATGTCCACCTGTTGGTCTTCCTTCTTCTTGAGTTTCTTGTGGTTTGTGGGTTGTTCTTCCTGTATTCCAAACTTCTGGGCTAATATCCACTTATCAGAGAGTGCATACCATGTATGTTCTTTTGTGATTGGGTTACCTCACTCAGGATGATATGCTCCAGATCCATCCATTTCCCTAAGAATTTCATAAATTCATTGTTTTTAATAGCTGAGTAGTACTCCATTGTGTAGATGTACCACAATTTCTGTATCCATTCCTCTGTTGAGGACATCTAGGTTGTTTCCAGTTTCTGGCTATTATAAATAAGGCTGCTATGAACATGGTGGAGCATGTGTCCTCATTACATATTGGAGCATCTTGTGGGTCTATGCCCAGGAGTGGTATAGCTGAGTCCTCCGGTAGAACTATGTCCAATTTCCAGAGGAACTGCCACACTGATTTCCAGAGTGGTTGCACCAGCTTGCAGTCCCACGAGCAATGAAGGGGTGTTCCTCTTTCTCCACAATCTCTCCAGCATCTGCTGTCAACTGAGTTTTTTATCTCAGCCAATCTGACTGGTGTGAGGTGGAATCTCAGGGTTGTTTTGATTTGCATTTCCCTGGTGACTAAGGATGTTGAACATTTCTTTAGGTGCTTCTCTGCCATTCGATATTCATCAGTTGAGAATTCTTTGTTTAGCTCTGTACTCCATTTTTTAATACGGTGATTTGGTTCTCTGGAGACTAACTTCTTGAGTTCTTTGTATACATTGGATATTAGCCCTCTATCAGATATGGGTTGGTAATGATCTTTTCCCAATTTGTTGGTTGCCGTTTTGTCCTATTGACAGTGTCCTTTGCCTTACAGAAGCTTTGCAACTTTATGAGGTCCCATTTGTCAATTCTTGATCTTAGAGCATAAGCTATTGGCATTCTATTCAGGAAATTTTCCCCTGTGCATATGTGCGCGAGGCTCTTCCCCACATTTTTTCTATTAGTTTCAGTATATCTGGTTTGATGTGGAGGTCCCTGATCCACTTGGACTTGAGCTTTGTACAAGGAGATAGGAATGGATTGATTTGCATTTTTCTACATGCTAACTGCCAGTTGAGCCAGCATCATCTGTTGAAAATGCTGTCTTTTTTCCACTGGATGGTATTAGCTCCTTTGTCTAACATCAAGTGACCATAGGTGTGTGGGTTCATTTCTGGGTCTTCAATTCTGTTCCATTGATCTACCTGCCTGTCACTGTACCAATACCAATAACTGTGATAAAAAAATGCAGGTTTTTTTTTTTTTTATCACAATTGCTCTGTAGTACAGCTT
>JADRCD010014679.1:0-13521 GCA_019843815.1 Montemys delectorum
AACAAAAACAGATTTTTAATTAAGCTTACAGACTTATACTAAGCGTCTTAAAATGTATCTATTTTCTTAATGGTAAGATTTACCAAGTATAAACTGATGGTTACAAAGAAAGTTTAAAAATATTATGCTGTAATCCTTATATTTAGATGCCAACAAAGGAGGAGGGAAACTTCAAGACCAAAAATTTTGAGAGGCTAAACACAGATGAGTTTACATTTCCAATTAAAGTAAAGAATAAAAACATCAAGAAAATATTGATAGATTGATTCAATAATTAGGAAGCATTCCTTGGTATTGCTGAGATTACATATATAGCTTAGAATAAAATGAAAATGGTAGCATTTTCAAACTACAAAAAAATGTATGATAGGGCACATTATAGAACTAAATCCAAACTACAGTACTAGGAAATTTAAATTCTTAGATATGTAATTTACACAAAAATGTTAATGTCAATTCTATACATTTGAAATAAAGTAAGAGAAATTAGTACAAATTACCATAGCAGCTATGAATATATATATGCTGAAAGTATAGACAAAGGCATTCTCAAACTCATTGTAGAGATTTACATAGATTTTTGATAGAGCAAAACAAATCAAAATGATTAGGGAAAATGTTTATATGAGTAGGAAATCATTGTAGATAAGGATTTTTAACAAAGTTTTCTATTAATTTAAGAAAACGTAAAAACTGGTAAATCTATTTTTATAATTTCTTATAAAAACTCAGTCTGAAACAGAATTCAGACAAGCCCAAATACTTTCTATGAAGGAAGGAGAAAGGGGATTTTGCTATATGCTATTGCTTAGAATGGAATATATTAGCAGAGAAGAGTTGAATAAGTTATTTAATAAAATGTAATGCGGAGTCTTCCATGACTCTTTCCAACATGATAAATGTAATATGGGAAATCAATAAAAAAAAAAGTGAGGACTTTTAAATGAGTAGAGAATGAAAAAGATTATTTATATAAGATGAGTGATATTAGATTCCTTTCTTAAATATTTAATCAAAGACCTATTTGAAATAAGAGGTTCTATCAAAAGCAACATGGTTGAAATCTGGTATAATATCCAATTGCTCTATTATTTAGCTTGAGGTTGTATAGTGTCTCTTAAGACAAAATTTTCTTTCATAAAACCAAAGACTGACAAATAGTATTACAATAAAATGAGAAAATGCCTGTATCTAAAACACTTTATAGACACTGGAAATTCAATTTGCAAACCAGAGGAAGATATTCAAAACACATATAACCAATAAAGAAATATAAAATCCTCCCACAGATAGGCATGAAAATGACAAATTACCTAATACAAAACTAAGAAATATACAAGAAAGCATTTTGAAAGAGGCAATACATAGAATTATGAAAGATGTGAAGAGACAGTCAATCACATTTATTATCAGATGCATGTAAATTGGAAACTGAATAGGATTCAATTTTGCACATTTTCAAGTCAGAGTGAAGAAGTGTGACAACATCCGAGGCTTGAAGACTGAGTCTTCACACAGTGTAAAGAGACTGCAGACAGAGCCATTGTTTTTAGCCACTCACATATGTTTTACATTATCCTGTGGACTTTTACAATACCCTCACAAACCATGAACTACGTTTCAAAGTACACATGCAAACAACATAAACACATTGTAAGATGATATTAAAAGATGTTATTTCAAGAACAGTTCTCACAGGTATGATGAGGTAGTCTAGCTATAAATTGTAGCTCTATAGAGAAGCACAAAGCCGTGGCTCAACAGCAAAATGGATGAAATGGGCATGGAATGCTAAAACATCTCTAAGAGCTCAACATAGATTAACTACCCTCTTCCAAATATAAATGCTACTATTAACATAGTATTAAAATCACAAACTATGTAATTATATTTTTTTTAAAAAAGGAAACTGCAAATTTGAAGCCATGAAATTTCTAAAATTATTTGGAAATAAAAGGTATAATGGAAGGCAAGATGAAGACAAATACGCTATTAGCTCTCTTATGGAGTAGGTAGTAGGGACTAAAATCAGATAAGATCATGCTAGAGGAAATGAATTAGCAACATCAAACATTTCATAACAATTATTCATGCCTGGGTGCCATACATTTATATTTTTATCTGTAATATAATATTAATAGCTTAATAATACTCATTCATAGTTTTGCACCTGAACCATTATGAATGATAACAAAATGATATTGAATTAACTGCAAAATCATTCTATTCATTTTTACTTGAGGCCTAAAATTTAATAGCTAAAATCATGCACACTTGTAAAGTAGAGCTAAATATCAATGATACCTCAAAATCTCTTCTTTATGAAGCAATTTGTGTTGTCATCTTGTGATAAGATTGTAGGTTCTACCAGCTCCACACCACTCACATTATATTTTATAGAATAGGGCCTTTCCTTAATGATATGCCTCATGCTCTGTACCTTTTGTTTTGTTTCAATTTTCTGGCTCATTTATACAGGTATTCTTATGTCCCTCCCCCACAAAATATTCCCATATACCATAGACTGACCTTGAACTTGAGATTCTTTTGTCTCAACCTCCCAAGCACTGGAATACACAGGCAAGTACTATCCCATGTTTCATTTAAAGTTCTACTTAATAAATTATTCTTATAATTTGCAACTTGCTCACAGACAGCATCCAGTTCTGTGCTACTATCTTACACTTGGTTGCTTACCTATAGGAGGTAATTTTCCTTCCTGAACTTTGATGATTTTAAAACATGGGTATGAGTTTCAACTTACATATTTTCAAACTATCTACTACACCTAGAATGTAAGCAGACATCCAGAAAATATTGAATTAACTCAAGAATAAGCACCAAAGTGAGCCTTTTAATTGAAAACTGCTGGACTATATCCATTCTAACTACTGTTCATTGTAAAGTCTCCCATCTCAAATGAACCCTGAACTGTTCAACAAGTTAGTAGACCAGAGCACTGGGAATTTAGTGTAATAAGCATAGTTCAATATCTACGGTTAGAGATTTAAAAGAAAGTTTAAGTCCCATGTAACACTTAGAAAAGAATCATTCTTACCCTACTTTTTTCTGGCTTCCTCTTTCTGTTGACAACACACATGCTCTCTCTCTCTCTCTCTCTCTCTCTCTCTCTCTCTCTCTCTCTCTCTCTCTCTCTCTCTCTCTGAGCACATGCTTCACATGTTTTCTGTTTCATACTTTTCATCTTTCTTGCTAATATGTTCTGGACCCTCCTGTCATAACTGCCATTGAAGTGTAATGCACATACATGCTCCTCAGTTCATAGGAAAAGTATCTGAAACTGTGCCCATATGTACTACCAAACTAGAGAACAGAAGTGATGCGAGACCACGAGCTGCTGCTATTAAATGTACAGGACATCATGCAGTCTAGTGCATTGGACAGAAGTTTTAGGAAAAGAGCCAATCTTAAACCTTTTACAAAAAAAAAAAAAAAATCTCTGGAAATGTGCTCAGCCAGGCTGCTTAGATGTCTGGTCACACTCATGCATCTTCTCTGGTTTCTAAAGTGGTTACTATCCCTGAAAGCAATTCAGAATTTAGAGCCTCATAAAACAAAATCAAGTAATTCTTTTGCAATTGGTCACTGAAATGTTTCCTATCGACCAGTAACTGGGGCATTTCCTCCACCACTTCCTTCTTTTTCCTCACTTCCAGATCCTAACACAGATCAAGTCAGATACATTTTCACTGCTTTGATTTGATCCTGCTAGGAATGAACAGAAATCTGGTTCTTCCTGACCCACTTCCTCACCCAAGTTCTGCTGCTGTCTTCCATTCCTTTTGCTTTTGTTGCACTCTGTTCTCCTTTTCCATCAAAACCCGGAAGAAGTAAGTCTATTTTTTGTAGGAGATTCAGCTTGAATTTTTAGAAAAGAAAGACACAGCAGCAATTAGCACCTAACAAATAATATAGAATGGAGGCTTCAGTAATTGTAGTGTCAGCAAATTGGAAAGCCTGTTTCAGTAAATTAAAAATTTATCCTTATAATTTACTTAAATTAATACAGTTTGTATTATTCAGGCGTCTCTGAAGGTGCAGAAGAACTAAGGTGAGAAGTAACTACTATCCTTATATATTCTCCTGATAGAAAGTCCAAGAATTCAGTAGTCTTTGAGGCTGGGTGTATCCAGTGGTTTTCAGTATGTGTTGAAATCCTGCACAAATAGGCTCTCATAACATTGAAGAAATGTCTCAGCCTTAGGATATGTAAATGTGCCAGGGACACTGAGGCCAAGCCAGTCAGCGAAAGCAGAAGCATCCATCTCCATCTCCTTTATGTAAGCTGCCACCAGAAGATGTGGCCTAGATTTGGAGTGGTTCTTCCAACATCAAATAATCAGAAGTTTAGGTGAGGCTTCAGACCTCGTTACCCAATCAACAAAAATCATTCACAGATGTGCAAAGCTGCTTGGGTTTTAGTTGATTCTGGATGTATTCAAATTGATAACCAAGAATGTCCATCACATTTTGAAAGGGAAGATGTGAACATTTGTCTATTAGTAGATTCTAGTCCTTTCATATGGGTCTTTTATTCAGTTTTCATTCCTTATTCTCATGGTCTCTACCTAAAACAATACTGAATACCCCTTGGTATCTATTTGCTTATCAAGGGCAATGATAGAATCTGCACATTCAACTTCCCCATATCCAGAGAATGGTTCATGATTGGAGTCTGTTTATTGGCATGAAGGGGCGTTGTACATCTTCTGCCAGTGCCAGTGGAGTTAACAAACATAATGCAGGAGGGCTTAGTAGATACATCCTTAGTAGTTTACTGGTCTGGTCCTGGCAATTGCCCACTTCAGATGTGGTGCACAGTGGAGAATACTGATCATATGAATTCCTACCTAAAATGCTATTACTAAATTTAACATTCAAGGCAAACAAAAAAGTCCTTAATCCTTAAATAATCTGTAAGGCATCATTTTAGAGGTATAGCAATAGCACATCTTCTAGCATTCCTTTACTCTACCTTTTAAACTTAAATGTGTGACCTTTATTTAATTAGTGAACTTTATCATTATCTCTGGATTTGTTAGTTGTCTTTTAGAGTAAAGAAGTTCCTTTTGGGAAGAACTTATCTTTCCTAAAGAAAAGTAAAACTTACTTACTCTTCAGTAACCAGATTTTTTATTAAAGAAGTCTATAAATGATTGCAAATTGTAAACTGGAATATTAATGTTATAATCATTTTCTTAATATTGCTCATACCATCAGTACTTTGAGATTCATAATGACTAAATATAGATTAGTAGCAACTTATGTGTGGTGTTTGCATATTGGTGTGGCTTCGTCTTCTCAAAATACTGTATTTACTATTAAATGGCAATGATTGACCTGCAACATTAGTAACACATTGTATTTTTTATAAATTTGATATATCACATGAAGAAAAATACTATAAATTATAAAATGAATACTTCAGTTTAAACGCTACTCTTTAAAATTCTAGATTATTTTTTATAACCTTGTGCCTTATGGAATATGAAAAATCAAAATACAGTTATTAAGAATACCGAATCAATTTTCCTTTACCTATACAAATTGGTAAGTACGAGGGTATAAAGTTGGATTAATCTACTCATTTATATTCAAGAAGTTGGTTTCTTGTGACTTCTTCTTCCTCTTCCTCCTCTCCTTCTTTTTAAAACATGAGTATATTCAAGTATCAGCAATGTTCAGCATGTTCTTCCTGTCTATACGGATGACTGTGCTTTGATCTTACATGTTCATAGCCCCTACTCAACAGCCCATTACCCGCACTCTACTCTCTGCCTTTACTTCTTTTGATTAAATCCCACGTAGAAATCATAGCACACAATGTTTTCCTTTCTGAATTTTCTTATTTTATATAGCTTATGACTTGCTGATTCTAGCCATGTTATTCAAATGACTTTTTTTTCACTTTTCAAGTTACTATTCCTTATAATGAACAGTAATAGTATTCCATTCCATATTACTAATGAAAAATATCATCCCATATACATGGAATAAACATATATTTCTACAATTATATATATGTATATGTATGTATATATACACATACACATACATATACACATACACATACACATATACATATAATCATCAGGTTCCCTGTCTCAATTTCGAGACTTCAAAGTCATGGCATGGAAATACTGTGGACTCAGATTTCTTTTGCTGACTTTGAACCAATATACTCACCTAAATAGATTATGATAATATTTCCCATTAATTTCAGGAATCATTTCCATCCTTAGATTTTCAGGCTATAGTAACTATTTTAGAGTTTTATTTTTTTTATAATTTTTAGGGGGTCAAACAAAATCCTAAATGAATATATATGTTGCTCATTTGAGCACAATCATGTCAGACCTCAGTGCCTCAGAACCATGGGAATGCCAAGACCTCTGATCTTAGCACAGTGCATGAGAAACTATTAACCACGTTTCCTTCTCCTGGATGACTGCAGCCTGAGACTATGTCATTACTGAGCCCCGTTGCTGAAATTAGGCAACCTGTCTCCTAGCTTGGCTTCAATGTGATAATTCTGCTGAGGTTTTGTGCTTTTAGATTGTGTCCACACAAGCTATTTATTTGCGGTTTCTTCAAATTGAATTAGTACTTAGATTGTTAACAACTGGTTTATACTACAAATGCCATGTCTTATGAAACAATTTGATGAAAAAGTGAAAAATACAAAAACATATACTGACTTAACTGAATGGAGAAGAGGAAAAAATTAATTCCCAGGAGGTCATAGCAGTGATACAGTCAGAAATGTCTTGAAATAAAGATTCAAGGACAGAATTTATTATATCATGTAATTTCTGTTCATTGAACTAGAAATGACATGAGTCTTCAGAACTTCAATTTTCTAGGAAATATGTTTTAAAAATCCTGACTTTAGAGCAAAGTATGCATGGACAGGTAAAGAGTTGGAGGAGAGGAGAGAAAGTGCTTTACATATTAATTGATGGCATGTTAACATTTGGATTTATTTTAACTCCTGTTTCAAATAAATGTCTTCCAATTTTTAAAATGAGTCCCTGGTTGGTTGTTCTTCATAGCATATATTCTACATTGTGCTATGTGGGGGATGAATTTTAATTTTCACAACTCATTCTAGAGCTTAATATTTTAGTAAGGACAACTCACAGCTCACTGTAGTCTTTTCTTGGCAGAAAGTCATGTTGGTTTGTGCTATGACAAACATCAAAAGGATTTATCTGTGCATTGATTACCTCAGCATACACTGAGAAACTGGCCGATCTTACCTTTAGAGCTACATAATAAGAACAGAAGGATGGGTGCTCTTTTTAAGAGGAATTCTACTCATCATTCTTCCTTTGGAATTCTATGCTCACTTAGTAATTTTGTAAAGAAAGGAAACATTAGCTAGGAAAAGTCCCAGAACTGAACACCCCTCATGCATCATATAATCTCCCCAGTTGCATTATTTCTTCCACACGCTTAAACTATGGAGTCAATCAGCATATGTGTTGGTTTTCATATGCTTGAACCATTGTCAATGGCTCTATTAGGAGGTCTGGCCTTGTTGGAGTAGGTGTGGCCTTGTTGGAGGAAGTGGAACACTGTGGGGGTGGGCTTTGAGATCCTATTCTGAAGCTCTACTAAACGCCGAGAGAGTCTTCTGGCTGCTTATGTATCAAAGGAGATGTAAAATTCTCAGTCTCTCCAGCAGAAAGTATGGCCAAGTAGGTGGGTCTCAAGATCTGTATCAAAAGCTCATGTCTTCAAGACTCAAGATCTGGATCACATGTGTACCCCCCCCATTTCTGGATTGTTAATTATTCCGGATGTAGTCAATTTTACAACCAGGAATAGCCATCATAACCCTTACCTTCTGAACTTGACACAAATCATATCTTTGGTCAAAAAGAAATCAATAACGAGTTCATAAATACTCCTAACAAGATATAACTATCCCTCATGCAACCACAAATGCATTGCAAATTTGGGATAGATTGATGTCCCTTGGGAAGCATCTTCTTAGTGTCTTGAACTTAAATAGGATAACCCTTGCTATTCCTTTCTTAGCCTGTTGGTTTAAGGGCATTAGAAGTCAAACTGACCTGGAAGATGTCTGAGATTACAGTTCAATGGAATGCTTGTTGTTCCTTCTAAGGAGCACTTCACCTTCTGGAACCAAAACTTTTAGGTCAGCAGAACTGAGAGTTGCTAGAACAGGAAGCAAAAACCTTCTTAGTGTGTCACTTGGAGTGATAGTGAGTAGAACTATTTCATTTTCTGTACCTTGATTCCTGGACCCATACATTCTGACTGTGTGAGAAACTACCATATATAGTATGGGGCTTCAAAGTATAAACTGCCATCGGAAGAAGTCTTGACTGATCCCTCCATACTGCTGCTACCTAGTTGATGCTATAACTGTGTCTTCAAAAGGCCATTCCATCTTTCTGTGAGGCCAGCTTCTTCAGGATGCTGAGACACGTGGTGAGAATATGATCAGGGGACCACTGTTACATTTCTCTAGGTGTGAAATGAGTTCCTCGGTGAGAAGCAGTAGTGTGTGGAATATCACAGCAGTGGGTAAAGCATTCTATAAGCCTACAGTACAGTTACAGAGATTCAGTGCATTGTCATCATGCCAGAAAGCTTGACAACCTACAGGGAGATAGAGTGTTGGAGGAGCAGAGAGTTTTAATCCAAAGGCAGCCGCCAGGTGGCTCTTTGCACTGAGTGGAGCTTGAACATAGGACATCAAAGCCCACTTTGGCAGTGATGTACTTCCTCCAAAAAAGGCCACACCTACTACAAGGCCTCACATACTAATAGTGCCACGTTCTTTGGGCTAAGCATATTCAAATCACCACAGCATATAAAATCTGGTTCAACCTGCTATCTCTGTAGAAATAGTGCAAATAGTGTTCACCATATATCTTATCACATCTTCCCTGGACCTATACTGAAATGAGAAATAAGGACTTAAATATTTACATGCTAGTATTATTTACTGAACTTAAAGTTTTCAGTGCTTAGGCAAATATAGTGCCAAATTATAATAATTTATGAGATAGCTTACTTCCTAACACACACATACATATGAACACCATCCCACATTACTTAGGTATATTTCATTTTTATGAAAGAAATTTTAATTGAAGCCACACAGGTGTATGCAAGTTCTCAACATACAGTTTAGTGCATTAATAACAATTGCTCTTTCTCTTTCACTCGCATTACTAAAAATGCCAGAGTCACTACTACTTAATGCCTGGTCCCTTTGTAAGAAGCAGGACATTTACTTTTCCCTTTCTGACTATTTCTATTTCCTTGAAATTGTTATCTGCTATGGTTATATATGTATGTTTATAAATATCATTTATTCTAAGAGTAACTTCCAAAATGTCATTTAAGGAGTGCATGTCCTGTGATTTTTAATGATCATTAAAGGGATAATATGAAGAAAACATTTCAATTGGACTCTTATTCTCTCTCTTCTAGTTTAACTTGAGTGAAAAGTCCCAAGTCAGCTGTGATGGCATGATTTAGAAATCACAAGGGTGATGCTTGCAGTGAATAAAATGTGTAGGTAAAATGGAATAAACTTCACTCTGAAGCTTCCATTTTTTTCATTAGCGATGTATATTTATTTACTGCACATTATTTTATGCAAATATGAGAACTCAAGTCAATAATCGAAGTTAAAATTACACTAAACGCTGTTCATTTTTCTGAGGTCTTCCAATAATGTTGCACTTGCATTTTCCCAACCATATTTTATGCAGTCAGGCTTAAAATATTGCTCTAGTCTGCCTTTCTTCTTCTGAAGTGGCACCTTGAAAGTGATACCTTGTGTGTTAGAGGAGACAGACTAAAATAGATTCAATAAACTCTCTAAGTTATGCTGCACGCGACGTTACCCAGAGACAGTGTGCAATAAGGCAAAGGAGAAAGGCAGTAAATAGTGCTTCTGGCGCTTCTGGGAGTGCAAGGTTTTGAAGCCCTGGGGACGAAATTTTGTTGCTTGTTTGTACCTCAATCCCAAGAAGCCCTTGGATGTTGAACTATCTCTTTTGTCCTCCCATTCTTTTTTCTCACACATCTATCTTGAAAATATTAGTTTTCAAATTTTGGCTAGCTTTTTCCCTGTGTGGGAAAAGTAGGAAATGTTTTGAGATATAACATGGATTTAGCTATAACACTGTCCTTACAAAAATTGTTTTATTGGAAGATAATAGTGATCCACTTACTAATTACAAACAAAGGCTTCTTTCAAGGATATATACTTGACTACAAACCAATGGGGAAGCCTTAATGGAGCATAATGTGCCTAGATTTGTACATCTCACTAATTTACACAAAGCCACATATGTATCTTTAAAATAATGTGTATGAGAATTCACAGGTCCGAAACTACAGGTACTGCACTGATAAATAAAGTAAAAATATGAATAAAGAATGTCTTATTCAAGCATGAAATGCTTCTAGTCTCAGATGCTATGTTATTTCCACTGAGCAGTTAGTGATCTTCTAAGTCAACAAAAAAAATCCATTTCAAAATTAAATAATATTCAGATAATTTTTATAAAATTTGAAGTACTTACTGTATACTTCTTAGATACTTTATATATTTAGGCATAATTTCAAGAAATAAAAGTGTTAAATGCTTTAATTTCTTATTTACTTATTATTGAGTAATGATGAATTGCTGAAATGAGTATTATAAAATTAATAAAAAGAATAGTCACCTGTTTTCAAAATACTATGTTTTTTATCACTTGTGTTAAACCAAGTCAGGTGTCTTATCTTTTAAAACCACCACATCAAATTATTTGACATTTTGCTTTGTTCCATACTTAGCTGAAAAAGTATTCTGCTTTAGAGGCCTATATTTCTTGATATTTCTCATTGATTGACGACTTACATCTGATCATAAATTTGACCTTCCTTTTTGGAGAGAAATGCTTTATGATTCTCAAATTCACCTTCTGACACCTCAGCTGTAGCCATAAAATGGAACAGAAGCATCACACTCCAGTAAATGTCACATTCCCTGACCAGGTTTTCACAGTATAATGAAGATACTACAGTGGAACACCGCAGCAGTGAAGGGAGCACTCACTGACAAAGGCAGCTGAAAGAAGGGCTTGGCATAGTCTGTTAACTGCGAGAGAAAATAAAGGCAGCCATGAATGTCTTCTTAGATTATAGGCATCACTAATGTGAAAATATTGAAAATTCTGGAATGATCTGTGAAAAAAAGAAAATATTACTAAGATTCTGACACAAAATGCATTTTAAATATGTTTTAATGTCAATTATGCATCATATAAATTTGTTCCTTTTCCAAAATCAGTACTGAATGTTTTAAATATTAAAAGTTAGGTGATCGTTAACTTGCACAAATGGAAATGTCACTCTAAACTTCTTAGATTTGGAAGGCTATTTGAGGTTTAAATCTGATGAAAGTTATGATTAACTGTGAATCCTAACAATATTATAGTGAAAATGGGTAAATTCTTAGTCAGTTTTATAGTCTTAGTTTATTTGATACTATTTTATGACACTGGTAGAACAGAACATACTTTTTCTGTTTGTTAGTGAATCCAAGAGCTAAAAGTATCAGACCCAGTAGCAGATTACCTATGGAAACTTTATTAAATGCTTACAGAAAGCTTTTGTCTCTGATGATTACTAAATTGGATCTCAGCCAGAAGACTGAGATGGCATCTCTCACTCTTACTTTGTGTGTGTGTGTGTGTGTGTGTGTGTGTGTGTGTGTGTGTGTGTGTGTGTGTGTGAGATGTTATATTTCTCACAGAATGTACTGGCTGCAGCAACTTCTCGCCTTTTAAATCTTGCTGAACTCTGATTTTGGTGAACTATGTAACCCAGAACATTATATGGAAGGGACTTCTGGGAAATATAGTCTTGGAATGCCCAAAGAAAACCTAAAGCTATCACACTTCCATTTCCCCATTCCCAGGGAGATTCATGTGTCATAGGTATTACAGGTAGACCTGGGGCTGGTGAGAACTAGAGCAGGAAGTTTCTGTGGAGTAAAGGGAGGGAATACGGTGAGAGATGATGGGGATTAAGCAGCTACTTCTGATTATTCTCCAACTCAGAAAAGAGCACCACCACCCATTGGTCACATACTGAGGACCACGTCTATAGGATATGAGCCTTGGTGACACTCACAATATGACGTAGAGTATACTTGAAGGACAAAATGCTGACTAAATTCCAGGAAGATCTATTAGGGGACAACTGCTGAGTGAGTCTCTAGAACCTCGGTTAATTTTCTGCAGACAGTTTTGAGAGGAGTTTCTAAACAGCTTTTCTTGCCAAGATATCATGTTGATGGCAATAGAAATACATTTTACCGTGTCACTAGCAGAAGAAATTGATGTCTATGCCATTGACTTCATGTAAATCCTGGAGTCATCTAACTGCTTTTATGCTAATTCCTGAGGGTTTTTTTTCTTATTAAAATGTTCTAAATTCCAAATTCCAACATTCTTTAATTTTATATAAATATATATATGATATAATAAAGACACACACACACACACACATATATATATACATATATATATGGATATGTATATGTATTTTTATATATAGAGACATAAAAAACTTAACTGGTCCCCATTCAAAAGCATTTGACTTGTCAATAGGAATATAGCGATGAGAACAGAAACCCACATATGCCCTTTTCAGTATCTACTGCTAAACTATAATTATTTTCTTGTCTCCTAACAACAGCAATTAATTGTTATCAGTTTTTACGTGTGTACTAATGAAGTTACAGGTACAGTATTTTCTCTCTTTTATCATTACATATCTTGTCACTCCATTGCCTAGTGATTAAAGTTAAGATTGTGTTGAGTAATAATAAACTGTAAAATATACATTAAACAATATGCTACATGTCTATTCTGATGGGCATAGCTTGTTTTCCTGACTTTACAGCATTTTGAATTTTGCAACACTGTGGGTATGTTATGTCAAAAGGATATCTTCTATGGTGCTTTTCTATAAGTATAATGGGTATTTCATAGAGAATACATATGTGAGCTATGTTTTACACTGTAAATAATTTTCAAACTAAATTTATAATATGTTTACTATTTGGACACATTTGCCATGATTAAGTTCAGAAACATTAAGTTATTCTGCTTTTCAATGCTCTGTTTTCTATTTTTAATTTTTATTTTAGTTTTTTTATTAATCATTTCATTCATTTACATCTCAAATGATATCCCACTTCCAGTTACCCCTATACCAGCCCTCCCCATCCACAACCTCCCTTCCTCCCTCCCCATTGCCTCCATGACGGTGCTTGCCTTCCCATCCACACCTCACCTTTTTCCAGCATCCCTCTATTCTGGGGCATCAAACCTCTACAGGCCCAAGGGACTCTCCTCCCATTGCTGTCAGACAATACTTTTCTCTGCTACCTGTGTATCTGGCTCAGCCTTAAGGGCTAGACTCACAATCAAAAACTGCTATTTTCTTTTTTTTTTT
>JADRCD010014897.1:0-10037 GCA_019843815.1 Montemys delectorum
AGGGTAGGTCACATGACCAGAAGCAGATGGCTAACTATTTATATTTTTTTTCTTTCCAGTGTTGTGTTTTCATGGAATTTCTCTGTGTGTCTATATGTGTTTCTTATGCTTTTTCTTTGGCTTTTTTTCTCCTGGTAGTCTGTTTGCTTTGTCCTATTCTGGTTTGCTTGTTTTATATATATATATATATTATATGTGTTCAGATGTCTGTATTCTAATCAGAGAAAGAAAAAAGGGTGTGGATTTGGGTCAGGGGGGTTGGGGTAAATGTGGGAATAGTTGAAGGAGAGGAAACCCTAGCCAGAATTTATTGTATGAAAAAATTATTTCCATAAACATATAAAAGAAAAAAGTGGTAAAAGCCAGAACTATAAGGACTTATTTTTCTTTTCTTTTCTTTTGCTTTAAATTGATTCTTTGTGAGGTTCTCATCATACTCCATGGTCCCATCATCTCCCATTCCTTCACATCTATCCAAACAAAGAACATTTAAAAAACACCCAAGCATAGAAAACATCTCATTGTGGAAGTTGTAGTATGACACAGTGTGTCCCACAGAATGTCCGTCTGTCCACACATCTTCACTTTGCAATGAGTCATTGGTCTGGTTCAAGATCTCTGGCTTCTGTGATACCATCAATACTGGATCCTCATCGGGACTCTTCCCAGTTTATTCTGTTTTGCCATGTGTCATGGAGCTTCTTCAGCTTTGATCAGCAGAAATGGCCCTTTCCTCAACCACTTGTGGATGACATAGATTTTGGGTGGGCCAACTCAATGCTCTAGATCTGGGCCTAGACAGGAGCTGAACTGGTCAGCACACTGGGTCTCCCTTATTCAAACCACCAGGGCGAGCTCTCCAGCACTGCTCCTGCTAGGCCACTCAATGCTGCCATCTACAGCTCTCCTGCGCTCATGCCTGTAGAGAGCTGTCTGAACCGTGCCCTAAGATGGCTCCGCTTCTGCTCCTTGCTGGAGCGCTAAGAGTGATAAACAACTCCTTATATGGCAGTGCTTGTTTGCCTGGCTTGCTTCTGCGTATGGCAACCTATCAGCACGCACCACGTAGCCTACTGAGATAGGCTCAGGATAGAGCATTTAAGGGCTTGGGGGATTGCCCTGGGGGGAGAAAGTCAGAAGTCAGAGGAAGATTGTATTAAGTTCCTGAATAAACTGCTTGGAGAAGAGCTCAGAGAGTCGCATCCTTCTTGATGGTCGAGGTGAAAGCGACACATGCCCTCTGGGCTGGCTAATCCTTACCCACGCCCCCAGAGTCAACTTCACTGTTCTGCCCAGATAGGTGCGGGGTCCACTTTCCCAAGTGCTGCCTGCGTGGGGCTGGGACAGCGCTTCTACTCTCACACCCTCAAGACTGACTCACCTTGTCTATCAGGGCCAGCTCCACAGTGTTGCCCAGGCGAGGCATAGGGCAAGCTTTCCCAGAATGCTGCTGCTTGTGAGGGGTGGGGCCAATTTTCCAGAGGGCAGCAGTCAGTGAAGGGAGGGCAAGTTCCTCACAAGCCCTGGACATCCACATTGTCCCTTGAGCAGTTGCCCGGACCAGTAACATCCCCATGTTCCCTAGTGGTAATATGAGCCACAGACATGGACACAATCCCTGCTGCTATGTAGCCGCGGACTCAGACGTGACTCTCAGTGGCAGCTCAGGCTGGGACTTCAACATGGCTCCAGGTGGGAGGTGGGGTTGCTACCCACAATACTCCACCCTTGGTGTCTCCAGTTCCATCTCTCTTCATAATAATCAAGCCACTCCACTTCTCTTTCTTTCCAATCTATCCAGCATATACTCATATGTTGTGGTGGCTCCCACTGCAGGCTGGTCATGCCACAGGTAGGCCCCTGGACGACATCCTTCATTCTGCTTCTTGGCTTGGCGTGGAGCAGTTATCTATGGCACACCTGTTTGCGCCAGAGGGCAAGTCTGTGGGTGGCATGGCATGACAGTCCGCAGGTCTTTATCTGTCTTACTCCTCCTGCACTGTTCTGCCTGGATTTGATTTGATTTGATTTGATTTGATTTGATTTTTTGAATCCTAGGCATAAGACAGTTTTGGTCATAAAGCCAGGCATCAAGCTAGGATAAACAAAAGACTGCCATCTGCTCTGCTCCTGACTGATATAAGAACAATGCAACCGAAAAGGTGTCTCTACCCATTTCGGGGGTGGGAGGACTTTTAAAATTATTATTATTTATAAATAGCTGCTTTGTACCTTCTGGGATTCTTGGTAAATGTGACTTCTATGTGGATGGCTTCATAAGAAGCATTGGTTGACTGCATCTTTCCATGTCAGTGTAACCATTTTTTGTTGCACTACTCTACTCTTGTTTTGTAGTATACTATCAATAATACTGAATGTTACCTTTAAACATTTTACCATGACTCATTCATCTTAAAACCCAATCAAATTAGTATGTGAAACACAGTTTGTTTTTAATAAGCATTTGTAAGAGTAAATTGGACTATAGTTATTTATAGTCTGGAGGAAAGACTAAAAGCCAGTGATTAAATGGGAATGTCAATTAAACCAGTGTAGCAAATCAAATGTTATATTAGTGCCATGTCAACTCAAAATGGCAAATAATTAAATGTGTATCATTTTATATTATTAAACAGACATATTTGCAAATACATTCCTAAAACAAATTTATTATATTATTAAACAGATAGATATTTACAAATACATTCCTAAAACAAATACATATTAAAACAAATACAGATATTTACAAATATATTCTATCTACACATAAGCCCCCCCCCCCCAGATAGGCCCTTTTACAAAATGGTGATCAAAACACTTATGTTCTATTAAGGAACCATTTTTATAGATACTGCTGTTAAAATAATAATGACTCCATTTGTAATCAGTGCAAGAAAGCCACACATTCCTTTAGATTCTGAAAATGATTTTAAAGAATACATTAATTGCTATAATAAATAGCCTGTGCTCTAATAATTGCTACAGAAATAAAATATTTCATTGACTTAAAGGTGCTATCAGTGAAGTTACTGAAAATTCTAGTATTGAAAATAATTCTGCAATAATGCCATACTATATATATTTTTTTTATCACAGCGGCTGATAAAACACGTTTTTAATCCCAACACTTGGGAGGCAGAGGCAGGTGGATCTATGTGAGTTCGAGGCCAGCCTGGTCTACAGAGTTCCAGGACAGCCAGGGCTGTTACACGGAGAAACCCTGTCTCAAGAAATCACAAATGAACAAAGAATTTATTATTACAATCAGCATTTTATATTATAAAACTTAAATATGGGGGCTGGAGAGATGGCTCAGTGGTTAAGAGCACTGACTGCTCTTCCAAAGGTCCTGAGTTCAAATCCCAGCAACCACATGGTGGCTCACAACCATCTATAATGATATCTGATACCCTCTTCTGGTGTGTCTGAAGACAGCAACAGTGTACTTACATATAATAATAAATAAATCTTTTAAAAAAACTTAAATATGTATTTACAACCTTCAAAATAGTTAAGAGTATAGTTTTCCCTAAACCAGTGGTTCTCAACCTTCCTAATGCTTAGATACTTTAATACAATTTTTCATGTTGTGGTTACCCCCAACCATAAAATTGTTTCCATTGTTGCTAAATAACTGTAATTTTGCTACTGTTATGAGTCATAAGCTAAATATCTGATCTGCAGGCTATCTGATATGTGACCCCTGTGAAAGGGTTGTTTGAGATATGGCTCAGCACTTAAGAGCACTTACGTGCTCTTCCAGAAGTCCTGAGTTCAATTCCCAGCAACCCATCATGGTTTACAAACATCTGTAATGGGATGAGAATCCCTCTTCTGAATTGCAATGTAAGTATCTGATATGCAACCCCTGTGAAAGGGTCATTTGACTTCAAAGAGATCATTGCTCTAAACCCTTTCTTGAGAACCTAGCTCCAAGCAAATCTTGAGTAAAGTGATACTCTCCTGCACCGCCGCATGAGGATAATCACTCCTCTGACAGCCTGGGATATTTATGAGACCTCTTAATTTTCCCTTCAGAAATTACTTACCAGAGTGGAAATATGTCAACATAATCATCCTATGCAAGTTGGTTTGTTGCCTGGCAGCTAGAAGTTTGATTATTTCCTACTTTGATCAGCAGATGAGGGTGGAGACAGTAACTTGGTTAAGTAACAAATTGTTTAATAGCAATATTCTGTTACCTTTTCTAACACAAGGAGGACAGTTCATGTCTCCTCTATTGCACACTACATGGACCACTCAGACAGTAAGGTTGATGGAGACAAGTCATCTCTATTTACACACAAAAGTCCCCATCTCTGTTATCTCTATTCATCCACATTAATAGCACACAGCCCTGTAAAACAAAATGCTCTTTTAAATTTATCAGTAGTCTGACAAATATGAAACTTGTTGTATCAGTCAGATTCTCTAGAAAACTTATGAAATAAATATAGACACATATACAATTTATTAGAATTATGTGCTAATCCATCAATGGTGACCTATGAACAGAAGTTTCAAGAGTCCAATAGTTGTTCGGTTCACAAGTCTGGATGTCTCAGCTGGTCTTCAGTATATGCCAGAATCCTGAAGAAGTAGACTCTAATGCCAGTGAAAGATTGGACTTGCCAGCAAGAGTGAGAGCAAGCAGGCAAAGAGAATGCAAACTACCTTATTTTGTGTCCTTTATATAGGCTGCCAGAAGGTGTGGCCCAGATTAAAGGGGAATTTTCCCTTCTCAAATGGTCTGGATTAAACATATGTCTGTCTTCACACCTCAAAGATCCAGAATAACAGTAGGTCTTTCCACTTCAAATGGTTTAATTAAGAAAAATCCCTCACAGGTGAATCCTGACTCTTGGATTTTAGTTAATTCCAGATGCAATCAAGTCAACAAGGAAGAATAGCTATCAAAGTAATATACTTTAAAAAAATAAAAATTACAACAGGCATTAAAAGGGGTATTATACATTTGGCATTCATCATTATTAGAGCTTGTCATACGTTTATGCTAAATAGAGGAAGCACGTGGGACTGTCACAGAGAGCCACTGTGGTGGTTAGTACAGCAAAGAGGAACTTGACCCCAGGTTTTAGCCCATAGATGATGAGTACAGGAGTCCATTGGGCAAAGGGAGTTCCTTAATTCAATAACTTTTGCCTAGAGGATGGGTGCTCTACAGTAATATATACAACATTACTACCAGGAAAGCTGATTTGGAGGCACCTAGGTAGATAGGGAGTGTGGACACATCTCAAAGCCAGTTCGGGCAGCAGAACTACTCATGGGGAAGGGCAGAAATAGGAAAGAAGGTTGTTTTACATGTCCTTCCTGTATGACATACTGACTAAGCTATGGGGGAAGGCATGGATCTCCTTTGTGCAGAGGGAACTGGACTTGCTTTTTCTGCATAGCAGTAGGCTGTAAGTTCTTTGTCTCAAGGGACAGGCCACATAAGTTGCTATACCTGATCTTAAAGCACAGGCCCATGATCTGGAAATATATATAATAAAATGTATACTTTTTTACTATCAAATTAATCTACATATTTCTTATTTTCATCATGTCATTAGTTCATTTAAAATATTAAGGTCATTAGCTAGATTAAAAATAATTTTCCTCCAATAAAATAATCTTAAAATGGAAAATTTAATTCATAAATTTTAATAGAAAAGCCTACCATTCAATATATAGTTATCAAGAAGACAAAGACACCTGAAATCATGGAGCTCATGTTGTAATTGAAACTCTCACAATAATCATAAGTGTAATAAATGAATAATAATGAATAATGAATACATAAATGTAACTGAAACTCCCACAATAAATCATAAATATAACATAATGACCTAAAAGCCTCGGTTGGCTAAGAAGCTCTGGAATAACAACACAGAGAACGACATTTCTGCAAAGCAAAGCAAGGACTTGGAAAGCCAAGGTTCCCCCAAATGCGTGATTCTTAAATGGGTACTATAAGTTATGTAATTGCAGCTTTCATGAGTGCAGAAAATAAAAGCTAAATGATGTACGACAATTCAAGAAAAAAAGTGGACTCTAGAAAGTTGAAGGATACATAAATAATTACATTAAAAATCAAATTAAATAATTGTGTTTATTAATAAAGAGATAATTAAAATATGTATGGTTGATAAAGGTAAAAAAGCTACAACTTAAGTTCCCTGATTGTAATACAGAATAATATATCTGAAAGACAATTCTACATTTAGGGAAAAATTAAAATTTCAGATGTCTTTTAAAAAAAGTTTTATTGACTCTTTATGAGTTTCACATCATATAATTTAGCCCTGTTCATCTCCCTGTCCCCTCATATCTGCTTTGTGCTCTTGCAACTTCCTACTCCCATTAAAACACACACACACACACACACAACCAAAACAAAGCATAGAAAAACATCTCATCATGGAAGCTGTAGTATGTCACAGTGTGTCCCCCAGTATATCCCTCTGTCCACACATCTTCATTTGCAAATGCTCATTGCAGTGAGTCATTGGTCTGGTTTGAGGTCTCTGGCTTCGGTGACACCATCAATATTGGATCCTCATCAGGATTCCTCCTAGTGGCTATTCTGTTCTTGTCCTGTGTCATGGAGATCCTGAAGCTTTGGATCAGCAAGACTAACTTTCTTGCATTCACAAGATATATTCGCAATAGATTTTGGCATGGGCCAACTCAAAGCTCTGGATCTCAGCAGGATAGCTCTCCCCTATCTGCCTCACCAGGGTGAGTGCTCTACAGCACTGCTCCTGCCAGGCCACTCAGTGGTGTCATTGACAGGAGGCAGAGCCAGCACTCCTGCTTTCATGCCCTCAGAGTTGGCCAGCTCACCAGAACCCAAACTTCCAGAGCCAGCTCCTCTGTGCTGCCAAATCAAGGTACAGGGCCCACTCTCCCAAGAGCTGCAGCCTTTGAGGGTCTGTGTCATCTCTCCAGCTCACACACCCTTGGGGCTGGCTCTTCTGTGCCTTGGCCATCAGCTCCATTGTTTTCCCCAGGTGAGGCACAGAGCCTGCTCTCCTGAGTGTTACAGCCAGTGCTGGGGCAGAGCCAGCTCACCCACTCCAGTGACCCCAGGGCCAGCTTATCCAACTAATTTCAGATGTCGTTAGTCTGAAAATTCCAATTCAGGAAATCTGAAAAAAAATATTAAAAAAATAGAAAATATTCTTATAATTGATAAAATTTTGTTTTGTTTTGACAGGGTTTCTCTGTGTAGCCCTGTTTTGGAACTTGCTTTGTAGAACAAGTTGGCCTCAAACTCAGAGATCTACCCACCTCTGCCTCCCAAGTGCATATACCACTACCACCTAGCTAAAAATTAAATATTTTTTTCATCAGGAGAGAATTTTATTTTAAAAGTGTCACTTTGAACTGCAACAGTGTCTGTTAAACATCACAATTAAACATGCCAAAGTAGAAGCCATGTTTAAGATGCCCACCTACACCTTCCCCCACACTCACACCTCAAACCCACCCTTCCTCACTGTCTAGACCCCTTTTTTCTTTCTTTTATTTATTTTTTATTAAACAAAAGAAAGTACACAGATACATGTTGGTAAATGCTAACTGTCTATATTCACATAGAGACACAGTGTAATCTCTGAGCCTAATATACAAAGAAAAGAAAAAAGCTAGAATTCTATGCACTACTACACAGGGGCCTAGCACCCTCCAGCCTCCAGCAGAGCCAAGGGAACTGGAGGGCTTTTCTTTTTCCCACAGAGCATGGTGGTGGTGTTGAATCCACAAGTTTTTGAGACAAGAAAAGATAAAAATGAATTTAGAACATGGAGATTCTTTTCCTGTTGTATTTTGCTCAAGATATTTTCCTCCAAATTAGTTAAGAACCATGATATTAAGATCTCAAAACCAGGACGACTGAGCAGAGGGACAGGGGGGAAAGGACTGCAACTTGCTCCCAGGAACTGGAGAAAATTAAAAAAATAAAAATAATAAAGAAGAAGGTTGAAATCCATCAATCTTCTGTACTAGTCATCTTCCCCTTCATCCTCCTCTCCTTCCTCCCCTCCATCCTCATCGTCCTCTTCTTCACCTTCATCCTATCTCCTTCATCAATATCTTCCAACCCTTCCTCCTCTTCACCACCATCATCTTCTGCATCTCCTTATTCATCATCCATATTGGGAACCAAATAGTACTGCAAGGGATTTGGCCAAATATCATCTTTGATGACCTCTCCTAACTCGTCAGCAACTACGTCAGAGTGGTCAGTAAACCAGGTAAAGAAGCTTTTTGGCTCTTCCTGCTGGCCTTATTCTGTATTAGACTTGAGCGTTTTGTCAAATTCTTTCCAGATTTCCATTTGACTTCTGTGGACTTTGAAGACGGGTCACCACTCTCATTCAGATGAAATTCTTTGGAGAGAACTTTATTTTCAAACTAAGGATCTTCATCAAAATAAAAATCTATTCTGTAACCTGATTTAATATCTTCAAGTTCCGTCACTTCAACTCTGGTCATATAGTGCAGAGCCGCCTCGCCTTCCTCCCCAAGCAGTGCAGACACTTGCGGATGGTTGACAAATGCTGTTACCCCAAAATTTGGGATTTTGGCTAATCAATTCTGACCTCCCCTGAAAAAATGGTTGGCGGAGTTTGGTATATTTTTGTTCTACTTTCAAATTTTCCTCACTGGCTTGTTCATTAAATCTATCTATTTCATTGTGTACGTCAGCAATATGTTCAGTTGCTTCTAGCTGTTCTTTTTCTGAAGTATTGTCGGCCCCATCGTGATTGGAGTTGAGCTCCTTTTTCCTGGTTTTGGCCATTGGTGCAGACGTGGTGCCCTCTGGTCGGGTCCGGGCAGGGAGTGGGGAGGGGGAGCGAAGGGACAGCTAGGGGGGCAGCCAGCAGCTTTGCTTACACCGCACACGTGGCACCCGCTTGCTATGGCCTCCTCCTGGCTGCCTGGCACTGCCTGCAGGGTCTGATGCCTGAGGCAGGTCCTGGTGCTTTGTGGCGAGCCCCAGCCTGGGCTCTCACTGAAGGCAGGGAGGCTGCAGGGAGGCTGCAGGGAGGCTGGGCTCCTCGACTCGCCCTGCGCTCTGGCTTGCTTCTCAATTGCCCTGAGCCTCCTCCTCCTCCAAAATTAAATATTCTTAAAGTGAGAAATGTTGGACACTAAGCATAAATCACCAAAAAGATTTTTTTTAAATTAACACCAGCATTGTTGAATACCATGCAGACATGAAAATATTAAACCATGTTTAAACTATATTTTCATGTACCGCCTCATAGCATTTTTGCACTGTGTGCATGGATTTGGGCAGGACATCATTGTGTTATGTGTGATCTAAGTCATCAACAGCAGTTGTTTCAAGCAAGGTTAAAAGATTTAACAAAGGTTCCTATTTGGGTGAACAAGTGGCTGCTTAGAAGTCGTGAGCAATGTGCTGAGCTGAGGAACAACCCGGCTCGGTTGTTTGCCCTTCCAAATAGCAATCTGTGAAGACTTTATGAGGAGAGACAGTGAGGATAACCTTAAGGGGAAATCTGCAGCTAGGAGGAACATAGCACAGACAGGCGATAGTCACCAAAGCGTAAGGATTCATAGGATCATTGAATTGTACACTAACTATGGCTAAAAGAAAACTTACATGGAATGTGTATTTTCTCACAACACAAGGAGGGACATTACACCCTGGAAAAAGAAAGTAATCTTCCAACAAACCCAAAAGATGATAGCCACATGAACAGAATTCCAACTCTAACAACAAAAACACCAGGAAGCAACAATCACTTTTCCTTAATATCTCTTAACATCAATGGACTCAAATCCCCAATAAAAAGACATAGACTAACAGACTGGACACATAAACAGGACCCAGCATTTTGCTGCATACAGGAAATGCACCTCAGTGAAAAAGGCAGACACTACCTCAGAATGAAAGGTTGGAATAAAAATTTTTAAGCAAATGGTCCCAAGAAACAAGCTGGAGTAGCCATTCTTATATCAAATAAAATTGACTTTCAACCTAAAATGATCAAAAAAGATAA
>JADRCD010014982.1:0-13847 GCA_019843815.1 Montemys delectorum
ACATGGAGAGAGGGGGAAGGGACAAGAGGGAGCAAAAGGTGAGAGTAAAGACAAGAAAATAGTAAGAAGTTAAGAGAGACAGGAGGGGTCAAACAGCCCCATTTATAGTGGGCTGGGCTACCTTTCTGTTCCTAGGGGCATAGCATACCTGGCTGTGGTCAAGTAACTGGGGGTGGAGTCCAGCCAGAATACTGGGATCTTTGTGTCTAGCCATAGAATGAGTGTTCATGGTGTCAGCAGCCTAATCTCTGGGGGTGTGGCTTACTATTCCATCCCTTGTAGAATTTTCTACTAGGTCTTTGGAGTAAGTCTAGCTCAACCAGAACACAGAGTGCCTTTCATGGTCCAGCATCACGGTGAATTTTATATTGCCATGTTTTAATACTTAAAACATGAGAAAAATATAATTTAGAATTTAGGTATAGAGGCCTTGCTGTTTAATTTTTCTAAATAAAATGTTAGTAGAAAAATAAGTAAATAACAATATAATATTTAAGTGATAATAAAACTAAAATTTATTACGTATATTACTTTGCATATAATTCTCTAAGCAGTAAATAAGCAAAGGGATTAGAAAACCATACTAACACAGATTGGTACATGAAAATGTAAAGGTAGAATAGAATTTATCATCAAAATATCTAAAAGAGTAAGAACAATGAGCAATTTTAAATATCTAACATTTTCACCATCATTATTTTATATTTTTCAGTATCATTTAGATAACATTCATTATAAATGCATCATTATAATGGAGATTCCAATGTCTTAATACAATGGAGAAAACACTATCATAATATCATTACTTCCATTCAACTTGTCTTTTTTATTTCAATTTCTAGGCTAACTCAACTTACAAACACATTTTAATTTATTGATGAGACATTAATGCTTCTTTTTTTCTGGGCTATAGACATTATTTATAAGCAAGAAAATTCATTTCACAATATTTTTCATGTTTCTTATGTTTGTAGCAACTGTAATATTGCTAGTATATCAAATATTTCAAGAACCAAATCCTTGGCTAATCTTCTAAATTGGTAATTATTATAGACACACATTTTGGTATTAGCAAAAAGCATACACACTATTAAAATACACAGAAGTTATGATAATTATCTCCATAAATGACACCTTTGTCTCATTCTTAAAACTGTCAAATAAGCACTGAAACCAGAATCAATAAATGTTAATAATTTTTCTAGAAGAAAATTATGAAGATACATTTAACCTCATACCTAATACCTATGACTCATTAATTTTATAGTTAACTGTTTTTCAACATGGAAGTTGGGCCAAGTAAACAAGCAAGCAATCAAAAAAAAAACAAATAAAATAAAGGAAAAATTAAATTAGCAAGCATAGCCAAAAGTTGTAGCGTTTTGTTTTTTGTTTTTTGTTTTGTTTTGTTTTGTTTTGTTTTTATTTCAATGCATTGTAATGCCTTCAGTACCATAATGGAAAATTTTTGTGTAGTACTGAAAAGTGCAAAGGAAGATATACAGAAAGTATTGATTTTATAGTTTATGTTTTGTTGTTCCAGTGCTAGCTGCATTCAGCATGTAATACAAAATCAGAGATTAAAGAATTAGATATTGTAGATGTCATTTAATGTGCAAGATCAAGGTTCTTTTGAAAAAGGAATAGAAGAGTATTATGAACATCTTTGTAAACACTATTATAAGCTACATATCTTCACCTATTTTCATTCAGTCATTCTAGCACTTAGGAGTTACTTGTTGAATAAAAGTTTTCAAAATCTATAAAGTGGCTCTGAAAAGATGACTTAGTAGTTAAAAGCATCTGTTTGGTTGGTTGGTTAGTTTTGTCTTTTATGTTTTGTTTCTTTGATTTTGTTGTGTTTTTTTTAAGACATAAGACAAGTTATAGTCCACCATAACAACGTAGTGCATATTCATTCATAACTCCAGTTCTAGGGGGCCAAGTGCCCTCTTCTAGCCTGTGTTTGCAAGAGGCACACACTTTGTATGCTTACATTTACACATACCACTCAATCATATAAAAGCTTTTAAAACAGCCCCCTGAGACATGATAGATCATTATCATGTTTTACTAGATGAAATTGCATTTCAACTTTCCTTTCCTCTTTATACTTTAGACTATCTGTTCTTTGTGGGTAGTGTTTCCCTCTGCATATTTCAGTAGTAGAAGTGACTTATGGCATTTTAGAAAATTTCTCTCACTAAACCAGAAAATAAAGAAACAGAATTTTATTCATATTGAACATATAGACAGATATAAAATAACCTGAAAATGTACATTACTGATAATCAAGAACAAAATATGGTGAATAAATTTAACATCAACTCTATCCATGAGTTAGATAAACCAGATTGCTATTTATTAAGACACAGAAGTTGGGATTTATTATGTGTATCTTTCATACTATATACTAATTTGATACAATATATACTTTAAAATTATCATAAAATATGTTTTCAATAAAGTTCTGTCAATTGAATGGATACCTTTATTGTCCTTCTGAGAGGTTCATTCATAGATAAAATATATTCTCATCATATATATTCTTTTCTTCCACCCTGCAGATCTCATGCCCCTTTGTTTGCTCTCAAATTTGTGTCCTTATCATATATAATTTATATTGTTTACATAGATGATATCGATAAAAATAGATATAGGTGTAGGTGTACATATTGGTATAGATATAGATAGGTGTGTGAGTGTATGTGTATGTGTGTGTGTGTGTGTGTATGTGTGTCTGTAATTTATTGAGTTCCATTAATGTTATCTCTGTGTACTTAGGTGTAGATCTGACCAATTCAATATAGGCAACTTATCAGGTAATATATATCTGTAAAAAAAAAAAAAAAACGTATTCTACTTCTTTCAGCAGTAATTTCTTCCTATGGCTCTTCTAGTAAGGTTGGGCATCATGTGTCTTACTTTCATCCATGATAGAACAGTATGAGTTTATATAGGTAGCTGTATTTGGGGAAGTTTGTAGGTGCAGTATTTCTGTTTTGTTGAGAAGACATTGTCCTTCTTGTCCTGAGTCCCTTAAAATCTTTCCACTCCTTATTCTATGATGGGCAATCAGTCACAAATATGTAGGGATTGTGTTATAGATCTCCAATATGGGGAATGGACAATAACAGTCACTTATTTATCATGCTTTGATGAACTGTAGTTCTCTGTAATAACCTTTGCCTTCTGCAAAAAGACCATTCTTGATGAAGTGAGAGAACTGTGTTTATCTATAAAGATAAGTAGAGAGATGGAAATTAGATACTGTATTGTTTTAGATAGCAAGTGTTAATTACTGGTTCTCCAACTACCACCTTCAAGAGCCTGACTAGGTTTCCAGTACTAGGTTTCCATTAGTTCCTTCTTAGTGATCATGCCTTAAGTCCAATCAGACACCTGTTAGATACCTTTCAGATATTAAGGCCATTATTATACCATTGGGTATATCTTGCTAAGCCTTCATATTCTAAGTCCCATAATTTTACATATGGGTAAGTCTGTTGATATCTACCAAGACAATATTATATCCTCAATATATTTGTGTCTCCCTCTTGTTTTCTAAATAGAACAATATTGGCAGTAACAGTTTATATAAATACAGAACATGTTCTTATTTTATTAAATAAAAATGGAGTCTCACTTTCACTATAGAAAGAGTTTTCTTTGCAAAGACTATATTTGATACCATTTGCTGCTAGGTATTTTAAACCAGGAAACATCTGAGTATTAGACTGATTATCTAACAGACATTGGTTGTTTTGAGGGTCACAGTTACTTTTCAGTCCCATCCACACCTCCGATTAGGGAGTGACAGCTTATATAATGTTCATTTCAAGCAATGGTGAGATTCTTTCCTTGTTTTTATCCCCAGTTGAAGTCTTTCACGTTGACAAATAAGGACCTGCAAGACCTTGACACTTTCTACTGTACAGTCTTCTTTCAAATTTCAGTTTTCTGCTAGATTTAATTTTCTATAAAAAACAAAAGAGTAGCAAACCAAACAAAAATGAGTTATCCTTACATAGGAAAAATCTTTACTGTATCCCATGCCATTGTTTAAATGTTAATTCCCTATGTCAGCACAGCCTTAAAATCTTGCTATTGACAAAATGTGTTTAATCTATCTAATATTTGTTATCCTTTAGACAGTTGCATTTTCATCCTTCTTGGCCAGATTTATCTCTCTTCCCATATTTCCTGTATTTAAAACATGATCTAACACTAGTATAACCAACAGCAAAAGTATCCTTACTTTGATTTTCACATTCCTATTTTTAATCAGTTTTTCCACAGCCATTTACTATTATGTATTATCTCAAAGTTATATGGAATTAGAGACATTTCCTAAGGACATTTTCTCATCTTTAGATGAGTTTCTTTCACAACTTCTCTCATTTATTTCTAACTAGCCATTCAGTCATCTGCACTTTGATTTTGATAACTGAAGTTCTTATAAATTAATATAAAATATTCAACACAATAGAAATAAAACAGTGGACAAAAGAGTACAGTCCAGAACATATATTTGAAAGTGATCTTTATCATCTTAAAAAGCACTGTGTTCCAGACTTGATTCAAATTGTCAAGAATTTTACATAGACATAATATCTCCTTTTATGTTATTTCTACCATTTTCCTCTACTCTTCTTAGTTCTGACCACTGGAGAATAATTCTCCTCACTTTCTCAGTAGGTAGTAATTTCATTTAAGTATAATTATACCTATTTGTACCAGTATGACACTTGGACTCCCTCAAGATGACCCAAGAGACAAAATTAGAACCAAGCAGCTGTGAAGTCAGAAAATAGTGTGAATGATTGAAATGTTTGGGACACATTATTTCATAATGTAGGAGAGATGCAATGGTTTGAGTTTCAAGTTATATCAGTCTTTTTATCTAGTAATAGAATTTCTCTGAATCCCTATGCTTTTAGAAAGATGCATTTATTCAAGTTTTCAGTAAGATTTCCATTGCTTATTTAAAAATAGCAATCCATGTTCATTTCTAACCAAGGAAATGTGTATGGGTCTCCATACACCCTAACAAGGCCTCCCAATGCTAATATTAGGAACAAATAACAATATAATAATATCAAAACCAAGAATGTAAAAATCAACAAATATAGAGGAATTTTAATTCAATAATATAGCTACTCTGGCAAGAGATCACATTCAAAGACCTAGGTCTGTATGATCCAGCAGGACTGAAGTCATGCCATGAACCTTTAATCCCTCTGGATGGATTACAGACATGCCTTTAGTAAATACCTTTTATTAAAAACAATGATGTGTAATTGAGAGGCAAAGATGCAAATTAGAGAAATATTTGACAGAATGAATCAGAGATAGGATACAGCCGACTCTCAAGAGAACAGATAAACAGAAAAGAAATGCTATTTAAGGACAGTTCAGGGAGAGAGAGGGTTGACTCAGCTCAATTAGTGCAGTCCTTGTAATGCAGTTGAGTTTGGATTAATTCCTTCATAATTTTGTTCCAGTTTGTTTAGTTCATGCACTGCAGGTCTGCAAAGGCAGTTGAAGTAAAGAATAAGAAAGAGCCAGAAGATACAAAAAAAAAAAAAAAAAATGCCAGAGTTCAGAAAGAACTGGAACAGGTGAGCATATTCACATTAAGCTTCTAAGACAACAATAATATCTGCTCAAAAGAAGTTTCTTTTATAGATAAAATTGATCACAATCACACTTGTTGTACATCAAATTCTAATTAGTTGACATACTCTTGATTTTGTATAATATGTAAGATATATTTCTGTAGAAGAATTTTATTTTATTTTCTTTTACTTTTTTTGTTTGTTTGTTTTGTTTGTTTTCTATTGAATATTTTCTTTATTTACAATATCTCCTTTCCCAGGTTCCCCTCCAAAAAAAGTAAAGAAAAAAGAAAAGAGAAAAAGAAAACGAAAAAATAAAAAGAAAAGAAAAGAAAAGAATAAAACAAAAACTAAAACAAAGCCCTGTTCCCTCCCCCCTTCCCCTGCTCACCACACCACCTCTTCCTTCTTACTGGCCCTGGCATTCCCCTACACTGGGGCATAGAACCGTCACAGGGCCAAGGGCCTCTCTTCCCATTGATGACCAACTTGGCCATCCTCTGCTATACATATGCTCCTGGAGCCATTAGTCCCACCATGTGTATTCTTTGGTTGGTGTAGTAGAATTTTATATGGGAATAAACTCAAGGTCAAAAATTTACTAAATTGGCTATTACTACACAATTAACTACATGCTTGACTGAATCAATAGTATCCTTTCTTATTTTGAAGGACTAGTTCTACATCAAGAAACTCAAATGCTTTAATGATCCCAGGATTCAAATTCTGATTTTGTAATAACATTACTACCCTTTGTATGTTGAACTCTGACTGACTTTGATGCTCTTTTCTATCTTTTCCTCAAAGTCTTAAAACCTCTGGTATGTTTCTGCATTGGTAAATCATCTGTGAAAATCAACACTTCTCTGTTGAAACTCTAGAAGCCTTTGACACATCCTATAAATCGCTTTTATTTAATTCTTCTCTAGGTCCTTCCCTTTTTCCCTTTCTTGTTCTTTTTATCATTCTCACAGGAATATGCTTCAGAATTATAGATATTCCTTACGCCCTATTTATATCTGTATAAAACCTTCCTTTTCCAAAGTGAAAAATAAAATTTTGTCTCATAACTTTCTTTTTTATGGCAATATTAGACTTATTTTCTGCCTGATATATTTAAGAATATCATGTCAGGAAGCATTTAACTTCAAGAATATGTTAACTTTTATGGTCTTAGCCTAAAATTTCAATTTTAATGTGAAGTTCCATATTTAAATTATTCTTACACTTGAAGTTTTCATTTTATGTAAAAATTAAGTAAGCTAAGTTATAAAAGTGTGCATCTAGTAGAATGCACTGTTTTCTTCTGAAATATCAAATTAAGGTGATAAATCTACCCTATTAATATTTATAAATTACATTTTAGAAATAGAACAGCTATTTCATATTTAATTCTCCCATTTTAGTGTTAATTCCTTAGTCACTTAATGATGCAACACTGAGGTGACTTTAGGAAATTACTTTAGTCAACATCATTGTAGTGATTCATGAGCTCAAGAAATCTTTCATCATAATCAGTTGGTCACAGAGGAATAGTGTTTAAAACTTTAAATGCCAATATGTATCTGTTTTGCATTAATGAAGCATTCTAACAGTTGACTGACAGAATGTTTAAGTCAGATACCCTAGATATAGGTCTTTCATCATTTGTTCAGGCTTTCTGAATATAGGGGTATCAGGATTACTGTAGAGAAATTAATACATTCCTCATACCACAAATGAACTATTATTTTATATGAATGAGATGAGATTTTACCATGACACAGTCTCACAATTTGAGTTAATTGTGCCCATATTGTTTCAGTCTCTATTTCAAATAAGTGTACCATTAGCTGTATCCTTCAAGACTTTACTTTTAAATGTTGGCACACATTAAGAGTCAATTAATTTTATGGGTATAGCATTGATTAATTTTTTCTTTACACACAGTGATGAAAAATACTAACAAATCAAACTATAATATACAGAAAGTATAAACCCTGCATCAAGTTTCAGAAAACTAGAGTTTATAAGAACAAGTAATTTAGGAGGCACTTATATACCTGGTGCAATTATAGAGTTGAAAGTAGAATGATGCATTTATCAAAAACTGAAATGTACAACACATAAATCAAGATATGGTCAAACATGGGAGTTAGCTAAATAGTGAGCTAAACCATAAATTACAGTAGCTCTACTAACAAATCTTCATTTTATGTGGATAATTCCTGTAGCTGCCAGCAGCCACTCTTATGAAAGAATTTTCTGGAATGGGAGTGAAAGCTCAAATAATTTGGGGTACCGGAAATGTGGGAAGGGTTTGAAAAAATTAGACCAAAACATGATGGGCTTTCAGTCCACCATCATTCATTGAATTCTTTTTTACAAGGAAACAGGTAGATAGGTAAAGCAAAACCCCTCCCCCATGTTCACCAGCAACCTGGCCCAATCAGCAGCTTAATTTTCAGTCTCTGGAGGCAGAACTTCTGGTGTAACTGGAACTTGAAGAAGTGAGCAGAGAGTCATGGCTATTTATGGAAGGTGAGGTCTGATAGAATCAGCCCTCAGCTGTAGGGGGGTCACAGTTCCTCCCTTTTTATTTAGAAAACAGCAGGACAAAGGCATACTCATACATCACAGTGATGCACGGGAATTTTCATGGTGCTTTGATGAATATCACCTGTAGTATAATATCTACTGACAGGCATCTTACCTGTCTTTGGGATCACGCACATCTAGTTTGATTCTACAAACCGGGATTGTTATGTATTTCCTTATTTTAAACAAAAACACACAGCCACTCGGCAAGTGTCCCTGTCTTGAATATAAAATAATTTTTTGATAAAAATAAAACCATCAAACCCATCAAAAGTGTGTCACAAATTACAAATACAAAGTAGTCTCTGAGTTCATTGGGTGTTTGGTATACTTGCTTAAAATTCAAAATGAAAAATAACTGCAAGGCTGGTTTTAAGGAGCCTAGTAAGTGAGAACATTAGTAAAACTTGTAGATAGGATGATGGGAAATTCTCTTTGTTGGATTTGTGGCACCTTGTGAAAGTGAGAGCTTTAAAAAGAATGTCATTTTTTGTTATCTGCAATGGAGAGATGAAGAGAGAACTAAGAGGGCCAGTGATGATCAACAGTAGCCATGGGTGCTAATGAAGCAACAATCAATCTCCAAGGCATGGAGAACGAGGGCTTATTTAATTGTCAGAACAGGTATGGAGCCACTGCAAAAGGTGTTACAATGAGGGAGGAAAATGGGGTTCAACTCCAAATAAAGGCTAGCCAACTATGAATTTCTAGCCAAAAGTCAGAGACAGGGCAGAAAATTTCTAGGAGAAATGAGATAGATACTGGCAATTCTGGCTACCAGTTCAAAAATTATTCTTACTGTAGACAGGGTAACATGATTATGTAACAGGGTATGAGAAGAAATAGAAGAAAGTAAGACATTGAGGATAGAGTTTTCTCTTAAAGTTGCTGCCCAGGGTTCTCTTGCTGAAACTGGATTTTATGGCCTGGGGAGATGACTAAGTAGGAAAGATGCTTGCCATCAATCCTGAATACCTAATTACAAGATACAGGACCTGCAAGGTAGAAGAAGAAAACTGTGTCCCACATGGAGAGAGTTCTTACCTACACACATATTCTATGGTGTGTTCATACACAGAGGAAAATGTACATACATACATATATACATATATACATACATATACACATACATACATACACATATACATGTTAATAAATATAATACATTTTAATTGGATTTTATAAGAGAAGTTCAATAACCCAAGCAAAGAATGTTCATCATAATCAAATGCTCCAAATAGTTGCAATCAAGAATGCTACCAACCAACTGGCTGGGAGGATTTTGTACTACTCAGAAATGATTAGAGAAAGAGAAAATTTTCTAGTGCTGAACCCCTCACAGTCTTTATTCTAGATCCATTCTGAGCAAAGAAGTTGTTCTCCATTTAGCCCAAGTGGAAGGAGTTACAGGATCATCTAGATCTTATTTATATTCAGGCTAACCCAAAGTCTTGTACAACTTGTTCCACATAGCCCTTATGAATACTATGCTTTCAGGAACCCCAAACATTGTGCGATTTTTTATCAATCTAGTGTTCAAGAGAGCTGTTGCTAGTCATTTGACTGAAGGAAGCCAGAGAAATAAGGAATAGCTTAACAACTAACTGCGAGTCCATTGGTTTTTGCCCTGTTCTGCAACAACTTTGCTTGCTTAAAGAGAAATAAATACCACAAGTGCTTACAATTAAAATATATATATATATATCTTTGAGAGATGAACAGCCATTAAGCCTACTTCATGGATTTAATATGTTAAAAAGGTTTTTTGAGACTCATCCCTCTACATACTTCCTACTGATCATTATTTTGACTGAATGAGATAGAATATAAAAGTAATTTTAGTTAGAGTTCCCTTGATAACTAAGGATGTTGAACACCCAGAGCTGGACATTGCTTACTGAAATATTGACCTGTCTGGTAAGACATATTCACTGGTAACTAATAGGTTTCTGATTGAGTTTGAGGTCTGCTCCATAAGAGGCAATTTCATGCCTTGAGAGTGTAATCTTAGTTTCAAAATTCTATAACTAGAGAGTTCATAGGCTTTACAGTACAACCTGTTATTCTTAATTTTTGAAATGTTCATGCTGTCAAATTATGTTACTACTTACATTTATTAGCATAGACATGAGCTGTCCTCAATTTGAGCCAAAGAAGATTCTTTTTGTACTTGAGAGCAGTTAATGGACCGATGCATAATGGGTCAACAAGAGACTGAATAATTAACTGTCATTAGTAATTGACATAACATGTATGTCAAGTCTCTCCTGGAAAGTATGTATATGCTGGAAATTCTCTAGAATAAATAAATTATATAATCAATAAAATCTATTGAAATATAATGAGCTCAAAAGCAAAAGTCTTACCTTCTGAAACGATCATTATGTTACTATTTATTTTCTTTATTTGGAAAACTAATGATTAACTCTGATCTTCAAACTCGGTAGCATGTTAAGTCTTAAAATTAAGGAGTGACATAAAATTTAATCTCATATTCCATAAAGAGTTGGGTATTTTAAAGACAACTGAAAGCTAGACCCCGTCATCTTTTTATCAATTTCTTTGTCTTATAATCATTTGTGTGTAATTTACTCTCTTTATATAACTCAAATTTAAGTAAAATACATTATTTTTCTACACATTTGTCAATATCTTCATTTTAAGCAACATATTTGAGCATTTCTCATTTCTTGTCACAAATGCCATAGACTATAATAGGGACAAGACAGATCGATTAATCATATTAGAGATGTTGTACCAAATTAATATAAGTGGATTATTCTGTCAAAAGCTATTATCAAAACAATGTTGAAATAACTTTTCTCAAATTAACCATAAATATTATAAATACAAGAAATTTTATCATGATTATTATTTTTGAAGAAAGCACAGAGTTAATAAAATTGAAGTATTTTAGGGCCATGTTCAAGTGAAAAAATATACAAAATACTTAGTATTCAAGGAATTTTCTTCTATTTTAATCAGTGCTTAGTAGTTGAGGTATCCTGCAATGAGGATATTGCTTTACCTGAAGGTTCTGTAAAAATATGAATAAAAAAATGTTTTCCCAGTTCAATGAAAATTACCTAATAAATCTTATGTTGGCATTCTAAAGAACAAAGCTATGTAAGTATTTTGAAATATAAATATAAAAATTCATACAAGAATTGATATTCATTTTCATTATATATATATATTACTAAGCAAAATTATTTAGGCATTGACATGAACCTTTAATAGTAGGTTTATTTTAGAAGCAAAATTAACTTTTTCTAGATGAAGGTAAGTAAAGCAAGATCCTTCCTTATTTTAACATCAGGTTTTAAACTTATTATTTTGCTTCAATATTATGTTCTTCTTATTTAAATCCAAACCAGTGTTCCTTCAGTCTAAAGTTCTAGACTTTGCACACTGTCTATACTCATATACACATAACACTCTTACACACACACACACACACACAGACACACACACACAATTCTTTTTTATTTGTTTGTTTTGTATTTTTGAGAGAGAAAATATAGACAAAAGAGAGGTCATAGTTTGAAGAAACAAACATGAAATTGGGCAGCTATGATAAGGAGGATCTGGTTGGAGGAAGGAAAAATATGATCATAATAGATTGTCTGGCCTCAATGGGAAAGGAAGTACCTAGCCTCACAAAGGCTTGAAGTTCCAGGATGGGGGGATAGCCAGGTTCCCACCCACTCAGAGGATAAGGGGATAGGAGAAAGAGGCATTATGGGAGGGAATGACCAGGAGTGGGGCAGTGGGAGAGATGTAAAATGAATAAGTAAGAAAATTAAATTAAAAAGTATGTTGCATGAGAACAATTAAAATGTAACAAAGAATTAAAAATTAAAACAAAAATATAAAACAAAAATAAAAATTAGAAAAATATCCAAGTCAGTAAATGTATTAATTGTGTATATATGAGAATATTCCAAAACTTAATAAAGGATAATTCAAAATAATTAATGTTCTACTATACTATACTGTACTATGCTATACTCAATGGTAAAAAGCTGAAAGATTTAGCTCTATAGTATAGAAGATTTTACAGCTATACATTTTCATAACACTTGTCAAACATGATACTAGTATTTGAAACAGAAATTATGGCGCTACAAATAAAACATGAATTAGAATATAAATCAAATTGTCATAATTTATCAAATTATGTCATAGATGACATAAATTCACATACTAAACTATCAAAGTTTTTTTCACAAGACTGAATTGAAAATGGCTTACATAACAATTTCTAGGACAACTTTGGAGTATGTGATCCAAGACAATAGTGAAAGTTTATCTCAAAACAAACAAATAATCCAATAGCCACCGGAAAAATAAAACACCAAAAAAAGACTCAGTAAAACAACACCTAATGGGAGCAATATGTATCATAATTCATTTAGAGCTAATAATTATGTTCATAAACATATTATATATATAGACAAATATGAAAATTCATTCATTATTTAGGTAAAATATTTCTGCTATTTGCACAACTGCATTAATTTATATATTTATGTACTTTGTATATGTAATTATGTATATATACTTATATATTAAATCAGAGTTTTGTTCTATATACTTTTAATTTAATAAAAATTATAATTCCTTTGATCTTTACCATTTCTTTCATTTTATTCTGGTGCCAACAAAAGTTTGAATCCATATATATTTAGCCTTAGTAAAATTTTGGGGGTTTGGAAGGATATTTTTGGGGAGGTACAACTTTACCTAATTTTTAAATTTGCTGGAATGGGTGGTTTAGTATCGGGGGAGGGGGAGGGGGTAGGGGGTTTTCAGAGGAAAAGCCAGGAAAGGGGATAATATTTGAAATGTAAATAAAAATCTATTAAAAAATAAGAAATATAAATAAAAATGATAGGAAAATTGAGCTGAAATTTCATGTCTTATTGTTGTTGTTGTTGCTGTTGTTATTTTTGCATTTATTTTTTACTAACCAGAAAAAGTCTTATAATTGAATACATGTTGGATTAAAAATAAATATTAAATTTCATAATTTGTATGTACACTAAATATTTTAAAAGGTATAAATTGGCCCAGGAGTATGTAATAATTCAGGGACTAATGAGGTCCAATTTTTAACTCCTTGGATATTTTCTTTATTCTTTTTACTGTTTCACAATCATTTCAGTACTCATTTGCCTGACACATGTAATAACTTTAATAGTAAAATAACTGCATATTAATATCAATGGGTCATAGAAACACACACACACATATATATATACATACATATATATATATATATGTATATGAATGAAATCTGAAAGATAGTATTTGTCTTCCACATTATTTTAACTTAGAGATAAGATTAGAATGTAAATATTTGAAGCTGTTGGAAAATATCAGGTTTATCTAATAAAACTAAAAGCAAAATACCTCATTCTTAATTGTTGATTATGCTGACTATTCTCTATTTATTCCTTCATATTTATACATACTGGTCCTTATCAATAAATTCTGTGTTACTGTGCCTTTCAATTTCCTATTGAGATTTGACAAAGCAAAGAGGAGGAGGGGGAAGAGAAGAGGAAAGGAAGGAATGAAAAATGGGAAGAAAGAACATGAGAGAGAGAGAGAGAGAGAGAGAGAGAGAGAGAGAGAGAGAGGTTGGTT
>JADRCD010015055.1:0-10503 GCA_019843815.1 Montemys delectorum
ACCATGGGGTCTTATCCCATTGCACACGGGAGAGTGAGTCAAACTGCCATATGTCCTCGAGGCCCGCTGCCTTTGGCCCCTACGACGGGATTAGGCTGATGCCATAAACCAGGAGCACACCAATGAGTAGTGATCCAAAGGATCCCACTGATCTCTTGGTGCTGGTAATGGATAGCACATCGGCTAGCCTAAGACACGGGGCATTGGCCAGTGCCTAACATTTAAAACAAAAAGGGAGAGGTGTAGAGAGCCGCAGTGAGTGGTGATAGCCAGGAGACAGGTGAATTGCTCATGTGCCTAGGGCCAGAGCCCGCCAAATCACGACTCATCTGGGGGGAGTGTATTGCGCTCCTGAGCAAACAGCCAATCAGAGGTGAACATGCCGCTCCAGGGTGTATATAAGCAGTGCATTTTCCAGGCCTCACCCTCTCCTCGCCACATGGTAATAAAGGTTTGCTGCAGAAGGATCCTGTGTGTGTCTGTGTGTTCCTGCTGGCAGGAAAATAGCTCGGACCACACCTGTGGACCAAGATATAGAACTCTCAGATTCTCCTTTAGCATCATGTCTGCCTGTATATACTGCCATGCTTCCTGTCATGATGATAATGGATTAAGTCTCTGAAACTGTAAGCCAACTCCAATTAAATGTTGTCCTTTATAAGAGTTACCTTGGTCATAGTGTCTTTTTACCACTAAGAGAACTTATCCTGTGCTTGAACACTGTGTTTCTTGTAACTCTTGATTTACTTCTTGTTAATTCACATGGAAAACTACATACTTAATGGGATATACTCTATATAATTTTTTATTATGGTAGACAATGTGTAGTAATCAAATAAATGTAATTTGTATATTATTCTTATCACTCTTTCATTGTATGGAACTCATTTCTCTAAGATCATCACAAAATATATAATATGTTACTCAATCTGTAGTCAATTTACTAGAATATGTAATTGTAGAAGCAATTTTTCCTAACTGTATTTTGATAATAATTACCAAGCCTGTCTCCATCTTCCTCCTAGCCATATTTACTCCTCTCTAGTAATAGAAGACAAATGGCATTTGTCTTTCTATACTTAGCATATTTTACTTGACATGATGTTGTCCTAGTTAGAGTTACTTACTATTGATAAGATGAAATGACTGCTTTCTTATGAAATCTAGGACCACCAGCCTAGGAGCGGCCCCACCCAAAATAGACTGGGCTCTCTCTACATCAATCACTAATTAAAGAAAAACCCTAAGGTTTCTTTGACATCTTGATGTTCTGGAGACATTTTTCTCAGTTGTTCTAATGATTGTAGCTAGTGTCAAGTAGATATAAAACCACTAGCTAGCACAGATACCTTCTACTGCCATCTATTCGCCCTTTAGAATAAGAGCCCATCCTTTTAATGGTTGAGTACTATCCCATTATATATGTATGCACATATATGTAAGTATTTTATTCATCCATTCATCTGTGGATATATGACATATGTTAATGACATTGTTAACTATAATAAAGAGTGCTATGTTCATGTGAGGTTTCCACAGTCTCTTTAATATGATAATTCATTTCCTTTGGATATAAGTACAAAAGTAGGTTTAGGATATCACATTAGATATATGTTTTTTTGGAAAATTGCTTACTATTTTCTATAATGTCTGACATCTATACTTACTCTACCATACATATTATATATGTTCTTTTTCTGACTTCTCAATACTCTATTTCCTCTGACTTATAGACAAGTGAATGGAAGTAGAAGTCATCTGTGCTAGCTAGCTTTATGTCAACTTGACACAGTATAGAGTTATTGGAGTGAGGGAGTATCTTCATAAGATATGACTGGTTTTGAGTTGTTTTGGCTGCTGCCGCTGCCGCTGCTGCTGCCGCTGCCGCTGCCGCTGCCGCTGCTGCTGTGTTGGTGATAGTCATTTTAAATAAACAGGTACTTTCTGTACTGCTGTTAGTACCATTGCCCTGCAGATTTTGTCACTGTGACTCTGTGGCAGATCTTAAAATCAGTTATTGTATTACCTCCATAACAGCTCCCTTTTATCTTAGGATTGCTACTTGGAGTCTTTATGCTTCCATATAAACTTCACAGTTGTTTGCTCTAGTTTTGTGGATAAAGTCATTGGAATTTTTGTTGTGGCTGCATTCACACAGCTGTTTTCACAATATTAATTTCTGTCAAATTCAGATCCTGGAAACTTTTTCCCTGTTCTTCACTTTAAAAAAAAAAAAAAGTATATGGATATTTTGCCTGTCTGTATGTCTGTGCACCATCTACATGAATGGTACCCAACAAAGGTGAAAAGAGGAAGTTGGATCTCTGGAGCTGGGTTTACAGATGGTTGTAGGATGCTGTATGGGAGCTGGGAATAGAACCAGTATTTTCTGGAAAAGCAACAAGTCCTCTTTACACCGAGCCATCTCTCCTGCACTGTCATTCCATAGTCTAATGTGTTTTTAGTTTTTCCTTTAGAAGAAAACTAACTCCTCTTACCCCACCTGGGACTCACGACTGGATCTGTGGGTCCTTTCCACTATTGTCCCTCTGTTTCTACACTATTTGCTACTATCATCCTATGCTTTCTGATGATCTTCCACAATAGGTAAGCTCCATGTTTCTGGGTTTATGGCAAAGCAGCAAATCATTGCAGGAAGAACAGGTTATACATCTCATTGAAGACAGGAAGCAGAGAATCCTGTATAGCAATGGAGGGGTTGGCAGTATAGCTGATATCATAATGGAAAGGGCAGATCACAACTGTATGGAAGGACCAGGGCAGTAGTAGCCCGCAAGGAACTATACTCTGTGAGCTATTTTCTCTAACCAAGCTTTACCTTCAATAATTCTCCCTCTTTATATTAGTCTGTCAAATGTTATCAAGGCATGGTGACACACAACTTTAATCCCAGAATTAAGGAGACAGAGGCAGGTGAATATCTGAGTTTGAGGCCTGCCTGATCTTTAGAGCTAGTTCCAAAATAGTCAGGGCTACATGGAGAAAACCCTGTCTGAAAAGCAACAGCAACAACAACATCAACAACAACAATAACAACAACAACAACAGCAATAACAATAACAACAAAAGTCTATTCAAGTTTTAAACTCATCAGTCAGTAGATTAAAAAGCATTCATTAGATTAGGGTTTTTATGATCTAATGTTTCTGACAACACTCTCTGACCTACCCAGAATTGTATTTTAGTAATTTGAGATATTTCTGAACCCAATCAAACATAGTCAAGACTAACCATTACCAAATCCATTCTGTTGTGGTTTGTTATGTATTGATAGATATGTATTGCAAACTAGAATCTATCTTGTGCTTAAGGTTGCAATTCTGTGAGATTTCAACACTGAAACAAGTTGTCCTGTTTGGGAAAACATTCTGACTTAGTTGGATGGTCCTTAGGAACATGGTGCATCCATGAGGTAGAAGCCTAGGGAGCTTTTCCTTTGCAGAGAAGACAGAAATAATATTTGTATTATAATTTTATATTTGCATTATTTTATATAATGTTTATGCAATATAATATATTGTATTTTGTATTTGTATTATATTTTTATTATTATTGCAAATGTAAATACTTGTATTTGTAATAACAGTGTATTATTTGATAGATCATGGTAAGTATTTTCGGCAAAAACAGAAAAAAATGGGTTGATAACACAGGGTTGCAGGAAGATATTGTGAACTTTCAAATAGTGTGAGCAAATTAGATTTTGTTGATAAGTCTAGCTATGAGGAAAGGAATATAAGAGCCAGGGAGCTATCTGCTCCCAAACAGAGAAAACAGTACAGAGAAACTACAATACAAACACTTGAAGGAGAGAACATGCTTGGTAGATCCAAGGCTCAGTAAAGTGGTCACAATAGCCAGAACACAAGGGACACAAAGGATTGTGCTGCGATAGACATGAACATAACTCCTATGCTGCTACTTTCCTGCTGAAATTCTCTGTATTTTTGCTTTTGAATAAACAAGACTTACAGGAAACACATTTTGTTGCCCACATTCATATAACAGAATAACATATCAGAGAAAGCCTATGTAGTGTTTTCAGTCCTTTGCTAATCTTGAAGTAGTATTGAAAAATTCCCTATTTGTGTTTGCTTTGAGATTCCTTGATTGTTCATTTCTACCTATCAATAAAAATAATATTTATGGGTTTCTTAACAAGTGGATTTCTTTTAAAATCCACAGAAAAAAACTACTTAAATTTGATAATTAAGTGCATTATGCACTATAAAGCAGAATGAGCAAAACCAAATTCCGTGTATATTCTCTTCTTCTATCCTACTTCTCATTTGATTTTAATTATAGAAACATGGCAGCTTAGTAGTAGTAGCAATGTCAAAAACATAGAGATGGACTTTGATGATTTTCCCCATCACTCTTTTAGTATTCATAAAATATTTTATAAGGAATTTGCCTCTATCTTCAGAATCATCTCACAAATTAAAAGTTTACAACACTACAGAAAGTTATATCTAAAAGGTTTAAACTGACCACTCATCAAATCCTTGCAAATAGCTGCACACATAAATTGAAATTTAAATATTTTATTTCTATTGACCGTAAAAGTCCAAATCAAATTAGTTCTAGAGTTATGGATGCATGGCCAGCAAAAGTAACATGTACATTACAAATATTAATAAATAGTAAACATAAATTGTTTTATGTTTGCTGTTGGAACAAATTTTTTTCCATGAATATATGATAACTTCCTCACCAGTTAACACACCCAGCGTTCAGACAAGCTTGATTTCCATTTGGGCTTTCTTTAGAAATGTGTCCATCAGCCATGCAAGATAAGGAATGAGTTACGTGACCAGCAATGACTTACAGTTCCTTGTAAGTCAACCAAGTACTGCAAACAAAATTAGATAGTAACCTGTAAACACATTACTGAAAAATCAATGAGCCCATAACCCAATTGGGTCAGAGCTTGTAAATGGTTTTTCCATTTTTCTACTTTTTTTACCCATGAAAGTCTTATATGACCCCAGGTATTCAAGTATATGAACTAGGTATTCTAATGAGATTTACTAATAACAACTCATAAAAAATTTTCTTTCAAATTAATTCTTTCATGCACATATAATTTTACCAGTTACTGAAATGAAAGCAAATTTACATAGTAATGAGCTGGATATGCTCATTTACTTTTAGATACAGAATTAAATCTTGGCTGAATATTTGATATATGACACACAGAAAGTGTGTTGGTTACTTTTATGCCAACATGACACAAGCTAGAGTCATCTAGGAAAAGAGAATGTCACTTGAGACAGTATCTTTTTAAGCTTCAGTGCTAAGTCTTAGTGCACCTCCTCAATCATTGATATGGAAGGATCCACACATGTTCTCTGGTCCTGGATGGCATAAGACACCAGGCTAAGCAAGCTATGGGGCATAAGACAGTAACCGACATTTCTCATGATCTGTGCTTTAGTTTATGCCTCCTGTTTCTGCCTTGAATTCCTGTCCTGACTTCCTTCAATGGTGGAGTAGATCCTGAGGGCTTTTAGCTAGACTATGCCCTTTCCTCCCACATTGCTTTTGGTTGTGGTGATTACCATAGTAAATGAAGCATAACTAAAAGATGAGCATCTCCAGTGCCTCTGAGTCCTGTGTTGTTATCTTATGACTATCAGTGCACAAAGAGTCACCTCTCATAGATATGCAGTGCTAATCGCAGACACATGTTTATGACTGTGTCAGAAGTTGTTGGGAATTCTGTCACAAATACAAACCAAAATTCTTTTAACCATTTTTATCAAACTCAATCAGACATGCAAATAGCAAGTTTTAAAATTAAACATTTTAACACAAAACAATCCAGTGAAACACTAATTTAATAATTATATGCTCAGAATTAATATCGGTAAGAAAATGTCCAAGGTCTTTTCTGTCTGCATTAAAAAAATTCTGTCCCTAAGGGAAGAAAACATTGCATATACAGTAAAAACACTGGTTTATAACATACAATAATCTCAAATCTGATCTGAGGCTTTTATTGTATTTTATTTTTATTTTATTTTATATTTTTTGACACTTGTGCATCTGGAAACCTTTTACTGTTGTCAAAATTTTCAAGCCACTTACAGCACCATCTTGAGCTTAAATAAGTAGTGGAAAACAAAGAATGAGGAAACACCTGTTCTGAGAAAGTAATTGTTGCTTTTTACTTAAAGTTACTTTTTCAGGACCAGAATTTAGAAACTGTTCTACAAGCAGAGAATAAAAGTCTGAAGAATGCTTGGTTCTAAGTGGACATTACTCCCAGGCCCTGGACAAAAGATTGGACAGATTCTTAGTGCAGAGGTGGTGGCTGACTTTGAGGAAACAATGTTTTTTTTCAGACACAACAGGGCAGATATATTTGTGACTTGACATGAATTGTGATATCATGCACAAGATCTCTGCAAGCTCAAGGCAGACAAAATCTGGATTTTGTCCTTAAAAGTTTTTGCTCTAATACTCAGGACCACACTTGAGTCCCCAAATATAAGAGTATTGTTTCAGCTGGCTGGAATAAAGACTTCCAATTGGCTACAAAGTATATCTGACTGGCCATTGCTAGTGGGCTTTTTATATCATTGTAGGCATAACAACCTACCACTGATACATTGGCCATACACAAGGGCAGGTCCTATTCCCAAGACAAACTGGACTGGATAGAAAACAAAGAAGAAATGTCAAAGTTAAGTGGGAAAGAGTGGGAATGCGGAGAAAGTGGTAATGGGAGCATTCAGGGGTAAGTGAATGTGTTCAAAAAACTTTGTGTAAAGTTCTCAAAGAATTGCTAAAATATTAGGAAAAATCTGAAATGAGTAAATGATAAATAAATGAACAAATTAATAAATTAAAAGCAAGCAAGCAAGCAAGCAAACAGCTCTTGGTTGAATGCAATAGATGGTGGCTTGTCAGCCTGTACAACGCAGTCACATAACACAAAGTATGAAGAATTATTACACAGAGTTTGATTCTAAAAGCCAGGTGAGAAGAAAGAATATGCATGAAACATTCTCAAGTAGAAGATTTGAAATTTGATTCTCAAAATGTCCACATGCCAATACCCACTTAGAAACTCAGTGGTTCCAAGACTCCAATTTGATTCTACCTGAGGGGATTGTCGGCACATCTGCCCAATGTAGGAGGAAGAAAAAAGAATGCAGTAACAAAAAATGTAGTGACACTATGTTATGAGGGTCACTAACTGCATTCTGATTGGATTTGAGCCTACACTACAGGACGGAATCCATGTCCTGTACTGTAAAACTGCTCAAAATTTCATGGCCAGAGGATCACAGGCTCCAGGTGGGAACTCAATATAGTTCTTTTACTAAACGACATAGTGTCAAACTCTCTTCTGAATATTTATTTGCAGCCATTGACAAATGCTGTTATCAGCCTTAGTCAGAGAAGCATACTGTATACAGTGAGCATACTGTATACAGAGACTCCTGGCTGCACAGGATGCTGAGATAAGTGGCTCAGCGATTGAGTGCTTAGCAGACTCAGATAACACAGCAAGAGAGGGCAGAAAGAATGTGTGGAGGAAAAAAAGGGAGGCCATGGAATGGAATGCCATCTCCTGGGGAGACACAGTCATTGCAATCAAGCACACTTGGCAGCTACACTCTAGCATGGCAGAATAAGGCAGGGAGACCACACCTCTCTCTACTATACTGCTTACTATTGATTGGTTCGAGAAGAAGGAGAATAAACAATTGCCTTTAGATGGGTAGCCACTGTGACCTCTCCATGTTCCAAAGGATAGTTCCCATCTGATGTTCATATGGATGACCCTGGCTAAACTAACTGTGTCACAAAATTAAGCCAGAGATTATGAATCTGGTGCAAAGGGACTGGTAGACATTCATAGGGGTGGGAAGGAGGAAGATAAGTCAAGACAAGGGAGAGAGACTAACCAGAGTACATCAAATACATGTGTGTAATCACCAAAGAACAAATTTAGTCGATAAAAAAGATACAAAGGAAATTCAAGGCTTGTGGCTCATACTCTTATATCTTTACATATCCTAATTATCTATATATTTTTATATATAACAAACAAAAAATGTAGGTCAGAAGCATGACTTCAAAGAATTCCTGAGGCTAGAAACTAAGGAAAAACTTAAGAAAGAAGGCACAGTGTGGCTAAAGGAGGTCAACAAGCTGGGATGCTGGGGGTGGAACAAGAGTAGAAATGTCATGCATAAAGTGGGGCCAACCTGGGATATAAGGTTAGACCTGTCTCACAAACCCAAGGCGTAGATTCAGCTCAGTACAAGACAATGTGTCTTGTTTGTGGATGTCCTGATTGTATCCCCATCACCAAAACCAGAAGAGACAAATTTTTCACAAAAAATATTAATAATGAATTTTCCCTTAATGGAGACATTAGATATAATTATGTCTTTTTATCATCTTTTTAAGTTTCCTAATTTTCTAAACTGAATGTATATTATTTTATTATTACTTTTAAAAATAGCATAATACAGGTGTATACATATTTATATGCATGTACATATTGCATATTTATAACTAATTACAATTATCATTTATCCTCTTATCAATAAGCTTTAGTCAGTGAGAGTCAATTTATACTTTCTTTGAAAATACTTACAAAGGTGCCATTAAAGATATTTACTCAATTTTTCAAAATCACCGTCTGCAAAGAAAACTATCCAGTTGGTCATCACTCTAACACCCAAACAAGGAAAAGGCAATTCAAGGCCCTAATCCGAACATAGACAGGAGAGGAATTAACTGTCTGACTGCAGTTTTCCACCACACAAAATGCAAAGTGGAGGGAATCTTCCCAGAATAGGAATGCTAATGCTTAGTTTTAAAAATTCTGTTAGTTCACACAGCTGTAATTTTCTAATTATACTCAGCTTGGCAAAAGGGAATTTTGTAGTATCCTGAAGTGTCTAACAAAATCAAGATCCATTCCCACTGGGCAGCTCTGAATGTTTGCAATTATATCCAAACACCCACATCTGGCTTAAGAGAGTTTACCATGTGATCCCTTTAAATGGTGAAGGTTTGCTAGCCATTTTTCAGCTGTGCTGATATCTGAGGCTTCTGAGTGAATGGCTGCAGCAAGAAAACAGGTCAATTAAGACATGGAAAGCAATCTGAACTGAATATGAGTGGCGGTTCAGCTTTCTTGGTCACCACTGATCTGACTATTCTTCCTCTCTGCTTTACCAAGCTCCTTCTTTTCTTAAGAACCACATCTTTGTGTCCCATTTCTCCTAAGATCTATATGGAGGGAAAGAACTGCATATGAAACGTTTAGGGCTGAGTATCTTATTCTTCTCTCTGAAGTGATTCACTTCAGCATGCGAGGCTTACTGAGTCAATGCTGTTAGCAATCTCCTGTGTTACTGTGAGGTACAAGTAAACTGATATGTCTATGAATACAAAGACTGACAGGTTAGAAAAAGTGATGTGTGACAAACAAACAGAGTAGAACAGCTGAGAGAGAGAGAGAGAGAGAGAGAGAGAGAGAGAGAGAGAGAGAGAGAGAGAGAGAGAGAGAGAGAGAGAGCTTGCTTAGATGGTGCTCTAGAGTGGCAAGCCCATACTCCAACAAGATACATTGTGACCTCTCTTACTCAGAGACTTGGGGAAGATTGATCCTTGCGGTAAGGAACCCTGAAGTTTAACCTTCCATAGCTATACATTTCTGTATTTCCTTCAGGAGCTCACAGCTTGTGCATACTCTCCTGAATTCTAGATCTGTCTTAGGCTAGCATGTACTACCCAGGCACCTACTTCTACACTTCATGGACAACCAGCCACGATGAAATATAATAGGAAATATGGAAGCTGTTTTATAAGCCACATGGATCCAATTATATCTAAGAAGAAGGAGGACCCACCTAATAAGAAAGAAGCAGCCCTCAATATCTTCAGCGTGTTGAAGAAGTACCAACCTGTCCTTTGGTTAATTCAGTTTTAAATCACAAATAGGCATGAATTTATTGGATGCTTCTCTCTATATTTTATGTGACCATCCTCTTTTATCTGGTGTGAATCATAACAAATAATCTTCTAGTTTAATATACTTTATGCACTGTGGACAGACTCAGATTAGGCGGGGTGTCTTTACCCTATACTGTTGGCATCATCCCAGCTGCCATTCACTCATGACTTTTCCGTGTTTGTCAATGGTAGAGATGGTCTTGCAGCTTTCCCACCATGCGCAGTTCACACTTTATCAAAGTCGGAGTAGGTAGAGTTGCCAGTGGGGTAGGACTTGAGTCATCTGTGCCTTGATAGTTTGGTCAAATGATCTGATAACAAAAGCATTTTCCTGGGACTTTCCTTTATAAGATTATAAAAATTTTTATTAGTATTTTTTAATGATTAGTTTTTATTCCTTTTTGAAAATTTTAATTTTATGTTTATTACTATTTTTATTTGTCTATGTAAAAGTATGCTTGTGTGTGTGTGTGTGTGTGTGTGTGTGTGTGTGTGTGT
>JADRCD010015142.1:0-14646 GCA_019843815.1 Montemys delectorum
AGAGCCTTCACAGGGCCAAGGGCCTCTCCTCCTATTGATGACTGACTTGGCCATCCTCTACTATACATATGCTGCTGGAGCCATGAGTCCCACCATGTGTACTCTTTGGTTGGTGGTTGAGTCCCTGGGAGCTCTGAGGGTACTAGTTAGTTCACATTGTTGTTCATCCTAAGGGGTTGCAAACCTCTTCAGCTCCTTCAGTCCTTTCTCTAGCTCCTCCATTGGGAACCCCATTGGGGACCCTATGCTCAGTCCACTACAAATACTTGTCAGATAATCCAATAACCACAATTCAAGAAAGCTTATCCCAAAGAAAAGAAAATTCATGTCCAAATAAAAACTTATGCAAAGATGCTTGCAGAAATTACATTTGTGATATTCAGCAACTACACACACAGCCAACGTATCACTTAATAGATTTTCTAAACAGATTGCTATATGCATGCCACAGGACACTACTTTGTAGTGCTGGCTGATACACATATCTACCACATTTAGATGGATGTTAAGGATGTAAATTTTCTTTTTGGGGGGATAAGTGTCCTGAACTGTTTTATTTGTTTGATTGGTTGGTTGGTTGGTTTTGTTTTGTTTTAATGTGCTTGGCATTACTTTTTGTTAGTTTCTGTGAATTTATATAGTTCAAAACCTAAAGTTTACAGAAAGAGATCAATGGGAACCAGATGCTTCTTCATCCTTAAACTACTACCATGCTATGTGAGTCAGCTTAGAACTGTTGTCTCTATTGCCACCTCCACCTACATGGGCAGATGCCTTGTATTCATGCTTGTGTGAAGAAACCCTCACTTCCAGTTTCACACTTGAATGGATGCTGGGCATCCTAATCTAAGCAGTTTCTCTCCCCTGGGCTTGTAGGTAATGGTTAGGAGTCCAGTTCAACCAGGGCCCTTTACAGCAAGGCAATTAATCTATGGATCTGAAAGTGGTAGACTTCTTCACAGAAAAAAGTGACAAATACCCTTTAGAAAACAAGAAAAATTTCAGAAGTCCAAAGGTTTGTTGCCATTATTTTCTATAAACCACCCCTACATCCTCACAATGAATATGGTTCCTTAAAGTTTTTTATGAGGCAAGAAAGAATATGCTAAGATAGTGCAAGTTATTGTGTTGCTGTTATTGTTTTGATTTTTTGGGTTTTTTTTTCTCATTTGTAACCAAAGGAGTCCTAGGTAAAACAAATATCAGGTCCCAATTTAGACGTCAATGTTAGATCCTGGGCATCTGTTAACAGTTCAGGAAAGGTGTTTGTTTACCTTGCCTCTTAATTGTTTCTGAAGTTTTTTCCCTACAAATTCCCCGAATGTTTTCCTCCGTGTTCCAATCTGGACTACAACTGGCTCTGTTTCAAAGGCAGAAGACTGTACAGTAGATCCTGGTTTTGTTTCATTCCATTGCACGCCATGCTATCATGTGGAGCAAAAGCACTGGGCAGCACTGTCAGCATGAGAATCTGAGGCAGAGCACCTCTGAAAAGTTTTTATGGTGTTGGGGATTGAACTCAGGGCCATGTGTGTGCTAGGCAAGCTCTCTACCACTAAGCTCTCCTTATGCCCTCTTGTGTTCCATACACTAAGACCCTTTTATTTCACTGGCTATGTGGTCACCTGCCCTACACTCACTGTTTCCTACTGTTGCTGTGATGAAGGCAATTTAGATAAGAAATGTATTTATTTGATTACAATTCCAGGTTATAGTCCATCATAGCAAAGAAGTCACAGTGGCAGGAGCTCAAAGCAGCAAGTCAAGAGCATGGAGAAATACATGCATGCAGACCTATATATATTCTCAGCACCGCAGGCCTAGGTAATGGTACGAGCCACAGTGGGCTGATCTTACATAAATTAAAAATCAAGACAATTCCCTCACAGACATGCCCATAGGCCAACCTGAGCCAGACAAGTCCTTACTTAAGACCCTCTCCCTTCCTCCTAGGTGATTCTAGGCTGGGTCAAGTTAACAGGTAACCCTGATCATCACATTACCCAATCATAAATTGCATTTCTCTGTTGCCTTTGTAGGTGAGTAAGAACATGTGACTAAGTTTTAAGTCAGTGAGATCAGAAAGATTTTAGCAATAAGCTGGAGATTTTTCTCTCCATTTGTTCTTTCTCCTTTCCATGTGACATGAAATATATTGGTGGCAAGTCACCATTAGCATATGGATAAAGGCAAATCCCAACTAAATCTATAACAGAAGACAAGATGCCTGGCTTCCTAACAGAGCAATCCTACCCTTCTGAAGTGCATTTTCTGCTCAAGTAGCAAATCTAAATTTTGAAAAATATATTTTTTACTTATTCTTTCAGAATCTGAAACATATATACAATATATTTTATTATTTTAAAGGACATAAGCTAGGCATAGTGTCTCACACCTACAACGCCAGCACTCAGAAGGCTGACTTAAAGGATTTCCAGAAGTTTGAGGCCAGCCTAGACTATGAGGTAGCCAGCCCAAGCTATAATATGAGAGCCTATCTCAAAAAAAAAAAAAAAAATTCCTGGGCTGGTGAGATGGCTCAGTGGGTAAGAGCACTGACTGCTCTTCCGAAGGTCCTGAGTTCAGTTCCCAGCAACCACATGGTGGCTCACAACCATCTGTAATGGTGCATCTGAAGACAGCTGCAGTAAATTACGCCAGAGCGAGAGGGGCTGGAACGAGCATGGCTGGGGCCAGCAGAGGTCTGGCTGAGTTCAACAGCAGCCACACACAATGGCTCACAGGGCATCTGTACAGCTACAGTGTACTCATAAAAATAAATAAAAATAAATCTTTAAAAAAAATTTTTAAAAATTCCTTCCCTAAAAGAATATAAAGAGGATTCTCTAAGTGAAAAAATATATTAACCTGTATATTTTGGCTCACGCCTACCATACAAACATTTAGGCAGTGACAAGAAGCTGATGGGGAGTTCATCATCCTTAGCTACACAGAGAACCAGCCATGACTACATGAGATCCTGCCTTTAGGAAAAGGATAAATCTTCTTAGCCTTATCCCTGGGCCTTGATTTATCCCAAGGAAACTGGGTGCATCTTCTAAGTCCCAAACTTGTATTGCCTTTTCTATTGTTGAAAATGGAGAACTTCTATCAGGTATTCAAGCCATCAATCCCTTAGACAATCCCAATATATCAAGCATAAGGAGGGGAAGAAAAATATTCCAACCACATAGAGAACGGCATGCAAGCAGTCTATACTAGCTGCTAGAACATACTCTGGAGTTATAGGGAAGAACACAGACTACAGAGTCTGGCACAAAGCCATGGTACTGTAATATGGTGTCCTCTGTCTCCACACTGCATGAATAATCTTATTTTCCAAAGGTTCATCTATAGTAGGCAAGAAAGAAAGGGTAAAGAAACAACTAAGCCAAACTGTTTCTAAGCCAAATTCATGTTTGTCCTTATTAATGATGACACATTATGAAATGTTTATTGCACATAACCTGGACTCAGCAGTATACTAGGACAAACTTACTAATTCTTTGTGTGGGCAATATAATACCAAAAGCTGAATTTGTTTCTGACCATGGTTCATTTTTTATGTTAATTTCTATAAAAACTGATGACAGTTTTACAACTAGTTCTACTTTATTTTTAGCCTTTCTTCATGTTCTATTGGACAATTAGGTTTATAGAAAATGTTTGGGACTCTTTTTCTCATTTTGCCCAAAGATAGTACCTAGCAAGTAACACTGTGAACAAGAAAAAAGTGGGGGAGGGGTGATTTAACTATATATATAGCACATGTCTAAGGGAATCTGAGCTTACATCTCTCTCAAAACTCTAGCTTGGGAAAGACCTGTAGGCCAAACATTTTGTATATTCTATCTTTTGCTCCAGCCTTGAAAAACTATGAACATTAAATTCCTTTCTATTGTGCCAAAATAAGCTGGTCTTGGAACTAAAATAAGAAGCTGTATAAAATCCTCTCATGTGAAAACTTAGGTCCTGACTATTCACAGTGTTACCTGTGCATTAGTCTCTTAGGTAAACACATGATACCCACACTAGCATGCTGACAGACATTCACAGAACAAATGAATAGAAGAAAACACCATTTCAATAAATACTGTAGGGACAACTATATAATTACTATGTCAAATAATGAATTTGAACCTCATCTTCTCATGAGATTCAAAATGAATTCAAAATAGACCATAGGAGTCAGCATTAGCTATAAGTTGAGAAGACTTTTCTAATAATCTTTGAGAACTTGGACTAGGCAACAGTTTCTTAAATATGACAATAAAAACTAAGTGCCAAGTACAACATGGAGATTACATCTTCAATAGCAGAACTTAGGAGGCAGAGGCAGGTAGATCTTTGTAAGTCCATGGCCAGACTGGTCTACAAATTGAGAGCAAAATGAGGTCAATCAGGGTCACAGAGTGAGATCCTGTCTCAAACACACACACATAAAAAAAATATTATAAACTGGGTACTTCAAACTATACAGAGAGTGAAAAAACACAAACAAAATAGGAAAAAAATTGAAAATCATGTATCTGACAAAGGTGCTGTATGCAGACTATATAAAAGAACCCATAACTCAACTATAAGTGGGCAAATGATATGAGTAGCTATTTATCCAAAACTATGTTCAAACGGCTAATAAGTACAAGGAAAGATGCTCAACAATATTTAATCATTAAGGAAATGCAAATCAAAACTGCAGTAAGATGCTACATTACATTCCCTAGGATGGATGACGGCCATGACCTGAAAAAAGACGATGCCAATAAACATGCTAACATGGGCAGGGAAACGATTACAAGGCCTCAGCCCTAACAAAGAACTACAGGCAACTAAGGAATGCCAAGAGCAAGAGAAATGGTCTTCCTCAGGGAAGAGCACACCAATTGGTTATCCAACACCAAGTGGTCAGCCCTAAAACATGCATACCAGTAACACCACACAGACTGAGCAGGTTGTGGTTATGTATTCAGGAATGTTATATGACTGTAACAATAGTTAATGAAAAAAAGGCCATGAACCTGAAAGAGAGCAAGGTAGGGGTACATGAAAGTGTTTGAAGAGAGGAAAGGAAAGGGAGGATTAATGTAATTATATTATAATATCAAAAACTAAAAAAAATATTTTTACAGAAATTAGATAAATATTGATGAAGAAGTAGAGAACTAGAACCCTCACTCATTGCTGAAGATGTAAAATGGAGTGGTTGGTCACTGTGAAACATAGCATTACCATGTAAGTCCAAATTTTACCCATTAATTTATTTATATATATATATATGTATATATATATACATATATATATATATATATATATATATCCAAGAAAAACAAAAAAGTCCACACAGAAACATGAACACAGATAACTCTACAGCCTTATTTAAAATATGCAAAAAAGTCAAATAACCCAAAGGTCTAATTGATGTATCATTGAATAATATGTGGAATACTAATAGAATTGAACAGTATTCCAGCCTGGAGCTAAGGCTCTCCCACAGCCCTCTGCACCCAAATCCCGACCAGAGAGAGCCTGTCTCCCAGGAGTGCTCTCACTCCTAAGCCCACAAGTGAGACCACCACTTTCACTCCAATAACTGCCCAAAGAGGGACCCCACCAGGAGCACATAGGGCACAGGAACAGTGGAGCAGCTGGGGGCAGGGTCCTTCTGGTCTCCATCTGTGCCCGGTAGCTAAGGATGTCCCACAGTCCTCGATACCCAAATCTCGCCAGGAGAGATCTGGTCTCCCCAGGAGTGATGACACACCTAAGATCACAGGCTAACAGGCTCACAGGAGGGACAAGCTCCAGTCAGAGACAGCAAGAACATCTAACACCAGAGATAACTAGATGGCCAAAGGCAAGCTCAAGAACCTTACCAACAGAAACCAAGACTACTCGGCATCATCAGAACCCAGTTCTCCCACCACAACAAGTCCTGGATACCACAACACACCAGAAAAGCAAGATTTGGATTTAAAATCATATCTCATGATGATGATAGAGAACATTAAGAAGGACATAAATAACTCCCTTAAAGAAATACAGGAGAACACAGGTAAACAGCTAGAAGCCCTTAAAGAGGAAACACAAAAATCCCTTAAAGAATTTCAGAAATATTATTCCACATTAAAAAAAATAAGTTCTAATTCATGATACAACATGTATGAACTTTGCAAACACTAACAAAAGTAAAAAGTCAAACATAAAGGACCACATGACACATGACTATATCAATGTAAAATGTAAACAAAATAGAGACAGAGGGTAAATTAGTGGGTTCCAGGAGCTGGGCAGGGAAGGGAACTTGGGGAACAACTTCCACTGGGCATAGAGTCTTTTGGAGATAACAAAAAAAAAGTTCCAAAATTATACTGCAGTGATAATCACATGAATTTTGTGAATATACTAAAAGCCACTGAAGTATATGCTATACAAATTATATTTCAACAAAGCTAATTAAAAAAAAAAAGAGGGGGCTGGCGAGATGGCTCAGCGGGTAAGAGCACTGACTGCTCTTCGGAAGGTCCTGAGTTCGGATCCCAGCAACCACATGGTGGCTCACAACCACCCGTAATGAGATCCTCTTCTGGTGCGTCTTAAGACAGCTACAGTATATTACACTGGAGCAAGTGGGGCTGGAGCTAGCGGGCCGGAGCAAACGAGGCCGTCCTGAGTTCAATTCCCAGCAGCTATAATATGATGGCTCACGGTCATCTGTACAGCTACAGTGTACTCATACACATAAAATAAATAAATCTTTAACAAAAAAAAAAAGAGGAAAGCAACATCTCTCTGTGTGAAGTTCACCAGATGCCCACAATCTACCTTGGAGGGCAATGTGGCCACCAGTGACTGACTGAATTAACATGAAGCTGAAATGAAGAATGAAAACATAGCCATCTTTGTGCCTGACAGAACTCTATGCTCCTGGTTAGGAAGTTAAAATGATGATGCAGAAAATCACTTCCTGTACTGCTTGATGGCTTCAGGGAACTATCCCTTTGGGAAAAGAAAAATCCCGTCAAGGAAGATACAAAGAACCCAAATGAGACTCAGCTTCCACAGAACCTGTTGCTGTTCCTTCCACAGTAGTGTAGCAGAAAGAAAGCTCCAGAGCCCCTGAGATGTGAAAGGCCTCTACAGAAATATCACAAGAGAGCTCAAGTATTTGCAATACTGGCCACCAAGGATCACTTCAAGTCAAGTGACAGCAGCAGGATTTTGCCTTCAATATTTCACCTAATGTCACTACAGAATAGATCTCAAAGACAGCCTTCTAAGGAGAGTGGTTTGTCCAAAGCGCAAGAGTCTCTCTGGATCTTTGGTCCTGTCCATGGTGTCTCCACAATTCCTCCAGGATTTGTTCCAGATGGTAAGGGAGGTATTATGGAAGATCTGCCTGCATGATTCAGTACCGAGGTAACTAATAACAGGAACTCTACATGAAGATGGTTTAAAAATCATACCTCATACCCCAATTCTGCTAAGAATTGGGTCTATGATCACTAAGCTGGCCATGTGCCCTAAAGGAACTTAACATCAGGCATGAAATGAGAGTAAATGGCCCTTGCCATACTGACTCCTTCATAGGAAAATCTGGACCAACACAAAAAGGGTTATGAAGGAAAGAAAAGAAAGAAAAATGGGAAACCAAACAAAACACTCACCTAGAACTTGCCTGCTCCTCTGGGTCAGGATAACAGGAGTATAAAGTCTACTATCAGATTGGGAGCCTTTAATGCCACCACAATCACCATCACCTTGGCAGAGATGACTAAGACAACTATCAAACCCTGTGGCTAGGAGTAGAAATGCAAACACACTTGTAACAAATACATATGCATACAGATGTAAGAGGAAGTTTCCCATATTCCTCACTCCTCTTTTTGCTACTTACTTTTGTACTGTTGGATGGGGTTTCACCATTGCTGCAGAAGCTGCCCCTCCAACTGCAGCAGCAGGCTCTTGGCTTTCTGTAGTTTGATTTTCAGTTCTGAATTTCCTGCGAATAGGCTTTGATGGAGGCTGAGCATGTGGTGCATCCTGTAGATTAAAAATAAACCCAAATGCTCAAAAAGTTTTCTATAGTCCCTCCATCTCTCATGCCACTATCCACAGTTCTGTGCCCAAGATCAAAAGATGACTCTATTCAAACTACACACCACAGACCTGTAGCTGATACTTGGCTCAGCAAGTGCTGGAGGGCTGCTGGCAATGGGTTCCAGCAAATACCTACCCGTCTGTCTTTTTAAAATACACTGGGAATCAACTACCATTGCTATTACCAAGAAGGACACCAAAATAAGATTCTAGTGACATTACTCTTGTCCTTTTTTAATATTGTAAACAATCTATACTTTCTTGTCATTTAAAGTCGCATAGATTTTATATAATAGCAGTTTTTAGCCTCTGGGTTGTGACACCTTTGGAGGTCACATATCAGATATTCAACACCTCAGATATTTATATTACAATTTATAACTAGCAAAATTACAGTTATAAAGTAGCAATGGAATAATTTTATGGTTTGGGGGGTCATCACAACATGAGGACCTGTACTAAAGGGTCGCAGCATTAGGAAGATTGAGAGCTACTATTTTATAACCACAAGGTCTCTTCTAATTGAAGACAAAACTGACTCTTGCCTCACTCTGGGCCTTTTTGAAGAATATATTTTAAAGTCTGTATTGGTCTTAGTCATATGCTCACCATCCTCTTACTCCTGATCTCCACATGAAGTCAAACAAAAAGCCAGTGTGTTCAAGGAAACAGTTGACCTGCTTCCTTAGGGGACCCCAGGTCACCCTCCAAGTCCAAGGTCCGCTTCTCTTTGCTAAGAGAATGGTCTAAGGGATAATAGTGAGAACGTGCATAGGGAGAAAGATAGTGAGTAGTGCTGGCTGGGAAAGAGCAGGGGCCAGTGGCATGGACAGGCAAAGGCAAGGCACCAAGATGTAAGAAAAAATTCTGACAAAGGTCGGGGACAAAGACAGGGAAAACCAACACACAAATACGGACGGAAGTGTGATAGTGAAACGTACTACTCTGTGTGCTAATTTTAAAAAACCAAGAAAACAGCAACAACAAAACAAGAAAAGAAAGAAATCATGGTGTCAAGAAGGGGAGGCTGTCCTACCCGCCACAAGGTATACCAATAGGGTCTCACTGTTACCTAGGCTCACTGTCTGAAACTAGATGGTTCCAGATTCTTGCTGTCTTATTCAAAGAATTTCAAAATGAGCATATGAATGGCAAAGCAGCAAGACACTTGATTTAAACAGACTGTGCAGTCTGCCTCTGTGGGCAACAAGTCAGTCTCAGTAATGGATAGGATTGGATACACTGCAAAAATCAGTGGGCTATTGTTTGGGGCTTTCTCTTAGGGAGTCCAGAAGAAAGAGAATTTGGTTTCTAAGGGGTGTAATGTGGAGGGCTCTATTTGATTGACAGGCTTGAATGATATAAGCCTTTTCCTCACCATGCATGTCCTCTCCTGTGATATATCTGATTTTAATTATATGTACACCCAACCATGCATGTATAGACATAAGATGGTAAATAGAAGGTTTTCCTTAAAACTTCATGCAGAAGATACAGTTTGCCTTAATGCATATGCATCCAAAAGTAGTTCAGGCCAAATGGGCTCCCTGTGTCCTATCCCTGATATGTTCTGGGCATTTCCCAAAGGAAATTGACCACCAATGTATAACTACTAAATTGCTACTAAAAGGCAGGAGTAATTTGTGCCATTGTTTGAAGTGAGGTATGCATGAAACTTGATGCAAGTAAGGGTGCTAGGCTGCTGGCTGCATTCTTAGGAGAGCAGCGTGTGCATATCGGAAACCAAGTGAAGTCCAAAGTATCAAAGCTACGCCACGGACACTACTCGTCTACTTCATTAGCAGATGGACGGAAGCTTACTAAAGTCGCCCAGCTCTCCCCACATTTTATACTTAATTTTACATGTTGTGTGTCTATGTACCATGTGTGTACCAATGAGCACAGAGGTCAGAAAGTAGTGTGCCACCATATGGGTGCTAGGAACTGAATTCAGGCCCATCTCTCCTGCTCCTCCAAAACATTTTTTGATCTTGTCAAAAGCAAGGCAGCCATGCTTAGTTGGAAGGTTGAAGAGAGTACAAACTACCAGGGATATCCATGGCCCAGCCCCAGAATCTTCAGGATCCTAATCTTCAGAAAGAATTCACACTTCAGAAGTGCAGATCGGTCACATTCATCTTGGTGGAAACTTTAGAGTTTCTGTAAGCAGTGTTGATGCTCCCATGGCAGCATCTTCCTGCTGCTCTTACCTTCTTTGTTGGACTGCTTTCTGCAGCTTGGGCGGGAGCTCTGTTCAGCTGAGAGTGGAGGTCAGCTTCAGACACTGGCTCAGACTGTAACAAGATCAGAGAGAAGCTATATATGTAAAACCCAACTGTGTAAACATAGGGCCAAGAACACTTTGGAAAGAGTCAATCAGGAAGACCAAGTCACACTGGTCTAGACCAAGCCACAGATACTCAGTTATCCTTGGGAAAAATCTTCTGCCAATAGACCTTGCTAATCCCTTCCATGTCTCCTTCCAGTATCAAGAAAGGGAACCATAAGTATCTCATATATTTCCATATATAGATTTCTTAAAAACTAACACTTTAAAAAATTATTAAAAAAAAAATATTAGGGGCTGGTGAGATGGCTCAGTGGGTAAGAGCACTGACTGCTCTTCCAAAGGTCCTGAGTTCGGATCCCAGCAACCACATGGTGGCTCACAACCACCCATAATGAGATCGGACGCCCTCTTCTGGTGCATCTGAAGACGGCTACAGTGAATTATGCCGGAGCGAGAGGAGCTGGAGAGCAGCCACACACATGATGGCTCACAGCCATCTGTACAACTACAGTGTACTCATACACATAAAATAAATAAAATAAATCTTTCAAAAAATACTAGACGAGAAAGTTAGGAAAGTACTTAAGGAATACTGAGAAAAGCAATCAGTACCATAACAGACCCATAATTTTTAATATTATATTCCTAATAAAGAAATACTGTATGGGATGGAGAGATGGCTTAGTAGTTAAGAGCTGCATTTCCAGAGAACTGAAGTTCAATTCTCAGCGCCCACACCAGGCAGCTCACAACCCAGCTCTACTAGATTAGATATCCTCTTCTGGCTTCTACACATACACACACACACACACACACACACACACACACACACACCACAAATCTTTTTTTAAAAAAATGAAACCCTCTAATAAACATAGCCATTTACTTTTAAAAGGGAAGGAGACATGTAATGACTATAGTAATCAGAAAGGCTGACTATTAAGTGCACAAAGACTGATGAGGGTTACTCCCAAGCACTTCACTACATAGAACACAGCCAAGAGGAACACAGGGTAAATGGGTCTTACATAAGGCTCTTTATGTCCCCAAGGCTTTGTACCTTCAGCTGTGGTAGAGTACTTTGCTTTCAGTTGCTATTAACGAGTGATGCCAAATATTGACAAGATGAAAAAAACCAGCTTACCTAGGAGCAAAGTGACTTCTGCATTTCATCGGTATCAGTCCTTCATTTACCCAAAATCTAATTCACACCACAAAAAACTCTGTAGCACAAACAACTGCCACTCTGTCCCTTGTGTGGCCATCTCTAGCCTTCTTTCTAATGAACAGACTGGCTCCCAGGGAGCTAAGGTTAGCAGACTCTGGCTGTCTTTTATATTCTCCTCATTCACCTCCCTTCCAAAATAGCACCCCTGGTGATCTCAGCTGGTGGAGAAGTGACACTCTCTGAGTTGTAGTCCTTCTCTCTCCCTTTTCCGCTCTGACTGTTCTTACTCCTAAAATGTAGACTTTCTTGGGGTTCTCTGTCTTTAGTTCCCCTGCCCAATTTTTCCCCTGTTCATTCTTTCCCAGGGTAGTATCATCTGCTCCTGAATCTCACTTACTCATTTTTTATTTTAATTAATAAATTATGTCTGAAAATATGATCAGATGATCTTGAACTCATAGAGCTTTCTATGTTAATCCTATGGGATTCATAGCCACTATTCCTCAAAGTCTCCATGCCAAGATTCAGGTCAGAAACTTGTATCTCTCAGCCTCCAGATTAGGGCCACAGGTGAGCCTTCTAATTCTGGATTGTAGTTCATTTCAGACATAATTTTGTATGTGCATGCACCTGTGTCCCATGGTACATATATGGAGGTCAAAGAGGAGTTTTTGTAAGAGTCACTTCTCCTTTCTCACCGTCTAGGTTGCAGGGATCCTACTCAGGTTGTCAGGCTTGTCAGCAACCACCTTTAGAGCCACCTCACCAGCCAAATTATTTCTTTATTCATTTTGCAGTACTGGAAATTGAACCTAAGGTTTCATACTTGTGAGGCAAGTACTCTTATACAATATCTCTAGCTCTTGTTCCTCCATTTTATCCTGAACAACTCCTACCTCTTTTAAATCTATATACATGCATTCAACATGCCTGGTGTCAAGTTCCATCTATGTCTCACAGCTTCTCCTTCCATCAGAGATGGCTATGTTACTCATGTTGCTGCTGTTGCCATGATTAGAGTCCAGGACAAACTGAATGTATGTGTCATACAGACCTTGTTCAAGTGCTCTGCATAAATTATTATATCACATCATCATAGCCTTAAGAAGTAGGGATTATCCCCAGCTTGATGATGACAAAGTTAAGAAACTCACCCAAGGATCATGCAAATAGCAGGGTCTGAGGCCAAGTTTTGAGTTCCAAAGCTAGGCTTGTTACCATGGTCTCAAGTCCCAAAGCTAGGCTTGTTACCATGGTGCAATACAACCTCAGGCACTCCGTTGGCCTCAACGCTGTTCCTGAAAGGCATTACTTATCAAACAGCTACTGCTGGCTAGCTATGCTGGCATTCAAAGATAAACAAGGAGCATCAGCTCTACTTACAACCATCTAGTGGTCCAGTGGAAGAAGTAGATAATCAGAAATGTATGTTTCAATGTAGTGTGGTAGAGGAGTGGGGATCATAGGAGCACTCATTCTTGTAGGACAATTAAGACTTAGGAGGTGACATTGCAGCTGAGTAAGATGTAGTATACAGTCAACTACAAGAGATACATGTGTGGATGAGAAGAGAGGTAGGTCCAAAGTAAACTCACAAAGGTCTATTGTACTGGCCAGTCTTATTTCAACACACAAACTAGAGATATCTGAAAGGAAGGAAACTCAATGGAGAAAATGTCTCCACAAGATCAAGATGTAAGGCATTTTTTTAAATTAGTGATTGATTGGGCAAGGCCCAACCCATTGTGGGTAGATCTATCCCTGAGATGGTGGTCCTGGGTTCTATCAGAAAGCAGGCTGAGCAAGCCATGATAAACAAGCCAATAACTAGCATCCATCCATGGCCTCTGCACCAAGATCTGCCTCCAGGTTCCTGCCCTGTTTTAGTTCCTGTCCTGGTTTCCTTCAGTGATATACTACAATGTAAAAGTATAAGACCAATAAATCCTTTCCTCCCCAACTTGCTCTTTGGTCATGATGTTTTGTTGCAGCAATAGAAATCCTAGCTAAGGTACCTATATATGCTCAGACAACCAGAATTTTAGCCTGGAATATCAGAAGATTGAGGCCACTCTCTCAGACAGGAAGTATAGAAGGAGCAGTGTCTTAAGGTTTTATTCCTCTGAAGAGACTCTGTGACCATGACAACTCTTATAAAAGAAAAGCATTTAATTAGGTCTGGCTTACAGTTTCAGAGGTCAGTCCATTATCACCATGGCAGGAAGCATGGCTGCATGCAGGCAGACATGGTACCGGAAAAGGAACCTAGAGTTTTACATCTGAATCAGGAGGCGACTGGAAGAGAGCCTAGCTTGGGTATTTGAAACTCCAAAGCACACTCCAGGTAACATACTTCCTCCAACAAGGTCACTCCTAATGCTACCCCTTAGTTAATATAAGAGTCTATGGGGGGCACTCTTATTCAAACCACCACAAGGAGGAGTTAAGGAGAGCTTGTTTAAGGGCATGTTAAGTATGAGTGAAGCTCTCCAGAAGCCATACACTGTCAACAGTCTGGAGAGTGTAGCATTCACCCCCTTGTCCCTGGGAGCTCTGAATCACTCTCCAAGATCCATGAGTCAAATGTCATTTTCTAGCAGCTAAGAACTTACCACCCACTCAAACACAGGGCTTCTGGTAAAGAACCCATCTTGAATCTGAGGCACCTTCCTGCCTGCCATTTGCAATTTATTACTTGAAAAGTATATGCTCTGGCTCCAAGTCTATGTATGCAGGCCCCTGCAGGTACCACAGGTGTGCAGGGACAAATCACAGCTGACAGGCAGCAGAGGAGTGGCTGGTCCAGGTACCTTTTTGATTTGCTAGTTCCCTCCCATTACAAAGCAAGCAGAGGTTGTATCTTCCACTGATTCCCTGTGGAGACGAGTGAAGTACTCATGGAAATACTAAGGAAGATGACAAACTGACCTTTTCAACATAAGTGAAGATTAGGAGCCCAGCAGAAGCAGTAGACTGTCTTTGTTATTGCCACCTAAAAATAAGCAACAATCTGGTGGAAAGCTGAGGAGGCAGGCTTGTCTGAGGTGGTACTTTTCCATTTACAAATGTACCTTCCTAAAATTGTATGTAG